>PVKY010000766.1:0-40665 GCA_004027775.1 Bradypus variegatus
TAAAAAAAAAAAAAGAGGAGGAGGTGGAGGCACCCCTTCGTATTCTTCGTATCGTTATTTTATACATATATGATATTTTTTGGAGGGAGGGTGTTGGTTCCCGGCTGAAGAGCACTTATTTAAAAAACTAAAAAAAGAACATTTTTGGGCGATCTCCAGGGTTTTTTTAACTAGCTCTGTGTGTTATAGCAGAAGAAGCAGAAGAAGGAGCAAGAAAGAGAAAAAGAAGCGGATTATTTATTCGACCTACTTTGGATGTCTCTCTCGCTTTTTTTTTTTCTCCCAATTCTTTTTGGTCTGATTTTTATGTTTTCAATTTCGCTGTGATTTCGTCGCCGGCGTGAATATCCCGAATTTTTCTCCCCCTTCTGTCACCTCCTGAAAGAAGAAGGCAACGAGAGCCCGGCGCCACCGGCACAACAAAAAGAGCAAAGTGTGTGATTCTCCTCGCCGGCTTCCTCCCGCTCTCCAGCGCTGCCTTACTGAATGGCTGGCTGCGTCCGGCCCTGGACCTGGCCCCCCGATACCCGCGCGCCCTGATCGCCACCGGCAGCCTCACCCCGCGCCCTGCTTGGCTCCCGGCGCTTCCCGCACTCCCGCGCCTGGAGAGGGCTCCCGCCGGGACAGCAGCAGCGGCGCAGTCGGCCCGGGCCCCGGCTCGCGCTCCGGCTGCAGCCCAGTCTCCGGCTCGGACCCCCGCCCGGGCCGGGGCTCCTCCAGGGGCGCTCGCCGCAGCTGCTGAGGCGGCGGCTCCAGAGGCGCCTGCAGCCGCGATCTCCTCCTCTGCCGCTGCCGCCTCCGCCGCCGCCTCCTCCGCCCTCACCGGCTTCCTCTATGTCGGCTCAGCCCGCGCGCTGCGCGTAGCCCGAGCGGCCGGCTGGCGGGCGGGCGCCCGGCGCGGGTGAGCGAGTGTGTGTGCGCGGGGGTGCGGGCGAGGCGGAGGGCGAGTGTGTGCGCGCGCCGTGGCCCATGCCCGCCGCCCCCGGCGCAGCGCCCCGCGCCGCTCCCCGCTGCTGCCTGTGCCATTTCTGATTTTGCAACAACTTGGGGAAGAAGAAAAAAGCTAGAGAAGGGATCTTGCTCGCGGGGGGGGGTGGGGAGGGGGGAAGGAGAGTGCTGCCCCCCCCGGAACGGAGTGCGGGGGGAGCGGGCTAGGGGAGCAAGGGTGTTGGGGGGGGAGCTTGAGAGCCTGGGGGGGCTGAAAAAAGAGAGAAAGAAAACAGCAGGAACCACAACAAAACGCCAGCAGGGCGGGCGGGCGCGCAGCAGCAGCGGGGCGGCCGAGGCAGTAGCGGCGGCGGCGGCGGCGGCGGCGGTGGCCGGTGCCCGGCTTAGGCTCGGTTCCCGCGACCCCGGGGCGCCCAGCGGGCCCCCCGCCCCCTCCCCCTCCCCCCTTCCCCTTCCCCTTCCCCTCCCCGCGCTCTTGCGCTCCCCACGGCCCTCGGCGAGCAGCTCGGCTCCCCCCAGCGCTCCCCGGGCCCAAAGATATGGCAATGGTAGTTAGCAGCTGGCGAGATCCGCAGGACGACGTGGCCGGGGGCAACCCCGGCGGCCCCAACCCCGCAGCGCAGGCGGCCCGCGGCGGCGGCGGCGGCGCCGGCGAGCAGCAGCAGCAAGCGGGCTCCGGCGCGCCGCACACGCCGCAGACCCCGGGCCAGCCCGGAGCGCCTGCTACCCCCGGCACGGCAGGGGACAAGGGCCAGGGCCCGCCCGGCTCGGGCCAGAGCCAGCAGCACATTGAGTGCGTGGTGTGCGGGGACAAGTCGAGCGGCAAGCACTACGGCCAATTTACCTGCGAGGGCTGCAAAAGTTTCTTCAAGAGGAGCGTCCGCAGGAACTTAACTTACACATGCCGTGCCAACAGGAACTGTCCCATCGACCAGCACCACCGCAACCAGTGCCAATACTGCCGCCTCAAGAAGTGCCTCAAAGTGGGCATGAGGCGGGAAGGTGAATATTTCTTCTCTGCTTCTCTCCCCGCGCTTCGCCCGCTCCCCGGCCCACTTTCCTTCTCTCTCGTGGGGGTGGATGCTGTGTGGGGCTGGGGCTCCAACGGTCCCGTCCGGCCCCAGCTTCCCCTGTCCCCGCTGCCCTCATCCCCCGGCGTTCCCGCCCCCCCTCCCGCCCCCCAGCTCGCTGCCACTGCCTCCTCCTCCCAGCCTGCGTTCCTCTCCCCGGCTCCCCTACCCCGCCCGCTGCCTGCTCGGGATTGTGTCCCTGGGATCGTGAGCTGTGGCTTAAAATCCCCTTTCTCCCTCTGTCTTGGATGTGCTCGGTGTGTGTCTTTCCCTCGTGTACGTGAGGATGCTTGGGGCTGTACTGGCATGAACCTTGGGAGGGAGTGCTTATTTCCCCATAAAACTCCTTTTCTGTGTTTTTTTCATTCGACTTTTCCCTCCACCTCTTCATATCCTTTATTTAAAATGGGGGAGGGCTGGGAGCTGAAGTATCCTGAACCGTAGATTCATTGCTGCCATCATCCTTTTGGAAGCTTAGCTTGGGAAAGAGGAGTGAGATTTATTGCACTTGTAGATCTAATTAGGGGGGAAGGGGGGCTTCTGGCCTGTTCACTGGTTCCCTGTCCTCTCCACGGAGCTGGGGGCTGCCTCCTCTGGAGCTGTGGCCTTGTTTTCACCCCTCTACTTTGAAAGGAAAGTTTGTGATTGAACTGTGCTTTCATAGTTGTGTCATTTTTAAAGAAGCATGATACTTGTTTTATTTCTTCATCAAACTCCACCCTCTGCTTAAATACTGCATACAAATTACAATTTACAACGCATTTACCAATCCTTCTGATTTGGCCATAATGCAGAGACTTGCAGCTGGCATGAGCTTCCACATCATTTAATCCCTGTGTTGTATGTTTTTTTTTTAAACACAACTTTGATGTTGGTTTTAGATGTGCTTCATGTTCATGTGGCGAGAGATGCAGCACTTCTTTTATAAATATATTTAGTCTTTTACTGTTAAAGTTTATTTCCCGACAGTCGTTAAAGATGCCTTATAGTCAAATTAGCAAACCAGTCAATTTTGCAGAATGCAGATTACTCCTTCTTATAATTGACTTTAAAATTATATTTTATATGCCACAAGAAAAGAAATTGAAATCCTTCAGCTCTCAAGGAACAGGCAAATATGACGACTTCATTCCTAGCTCCAGGGAGATTTTGTAGGCATCTGGGAAAAAAACAAAACAAAACAAAACAAAAACTTTGAATTGGGCTCTCATTTAATTGAAAAATAACTGCCAAGTTCAAAATTATAATAGGAAAAAGGTATTCTAGCCGTTATGTTTTAAGAGCTTAAATTGCACTTGGACTTGTATTAAAATTAGAATCAAGGCAAACTTAAGAAAATAGTGGAAAACCTGAAATTAAGACAGCTACGTGTACATGGGTATATCTATATTAATTTGTTGGGGGAGAGTTCAGTAGCCCTAACTTTTCCTAAAGTTGGCTTTGTTTACATGGCAATTTAAAATGCTGGCGCTGTTGAAGTAAAACATACACTTTGAAAAAAAAAAAACTTTGGTCAGCTTTAAGAACTCAAAGCATGCTTACGTTTTGCATTCAGATGGTTAATGAATCCAGTGTTTTTGCAGTTGCAAGCTCGTGCACTCACTGGGCAAAAGCTGGCTTCAGGTTGCAGTGGCACCGCACAGGACAGACATTAATTATATTTCCCACTTTTCCCAATAATGTTTGGCTACTGTAAGTTCAACTTTTTTTCTTGAAAATATTCAGTTTTCTGTTGCTTTTAACAGCAAGAACTTTGTGTGGGGCTCTGTGGTGGAGGGGAGAGAGGAGGGGTGCAGGATACTTGTTCTCTACTCAAAAGTTGTAACTGGTTAGTGGGGTATGCAACTTGTATCTATTTTAAGGATAATTCTATAGTATTTTTAGAGAATATGGAAACATTTGATGAGCAAAACGCTGCTTGCTTGCAAATAAGGAGGCCTCTAGGCATTTGCCTAGAATCGCCACCTTTCTCCGGTGTCGACTATTTTGTTTTTTTTAACCCTGATTTACTTCAATCTGGAGGGGTGAGTCGGCTTTCATTTTTCTGTGTGTTCCTCCCTGGTGGCGGAGGGGTTGGCACTTTCTTGTCTCAGAAGCAGGGCTGTCCATGCCGGGCCGGGGGCCCTGAAGTCAGGCCTGGTTCTGGCATGGTTGGGGTGGCCAGGGGTGCAGGCAATGACTGAGCACATCGGGCCGCGGAGCTGGAAGGCCTCTCCCTAGATCTCGTCGCGATGTAGGATGTGAGTGAGATCCAGCGGTAGAGAGAAGGTGCCCGTGGCGCGTGTAGCTGCGGGAAGAGCCTCCGCATTGTGTCGAGTGCGCTACGGCGCGGCGATGTTCGCAAGCCCCCTGGATGCACATTGCCTCTTTTCTCTCTTTCTTTTTGTCAGCGGTTCAGCGAGGAAGAATGCCTCCAACCCAGCCCAACCCAGGCCAGTATGCGCTCACCAATGGGGACCCCCTCAACGGCCACTGCTACCTGTCAGGCTACATCTCGCTGCTGCTGCGCGCCGAGCCCTACCCCACGTCGCGCTATGGCAGCCAGTGCATGCAGCCCAACAACATCATGGGCATCGAGAACATCTGCGAGCTGGCTGCACGCCTGCTCTTCAGCGCCGTCGAGTGGGCTCGCAACATCCCCTTCTTCCCGGATCTGCAGATAACCGACCAGGTGTCCCTGCTGCGCCTCACCTGGAGCGAGTTGTTTGTGCTCAACGCGGCCCAGTGCTCCATGCCGTTGCACGTGGCACCGCTGCTGGCCGCCGCCGGCCTGCACGCCTCTCCCATGTCAGCCGACCGCGTCGTGGCCTTCATGGACCACATCCGCATCTTCCAGGAGCAGGTGGAGAAGCTGAAGGCGCTGCACGTCGACTCGGCCGAATACAGCTGCCTCAAAGCCATCGTGCTGTTCACGTCAGGTGAGGCTGCGGTCGCGGGGAAGGCAGGCCGCTCTGGGAGTGAGCTCAGACTCGGCGCCGCCCCGGATCTCTTGCGCCTCCTGGGCCGCGGCCACCGCCGCCACCGCCACCGCCGCGCTCGGCCCGGCCCGCCCCGGACCCGGATCTGGCCCTGGCCCTGCGGCCCTCGCGCGAGGACGCGGCCGGCGGCGCCGCTGCCATCTTGGGAGCGCGGCCGTGCGGGAGCCGAAGCGTCGCATGCGGGCGGCAGTGGCCAGGCCTGGAGGCCTGGAGGCCTGGACCCCGGCGCGGGGCCGCCGCTGTGGCGGGTGCGTGCCTGGTGGGGGTGGGGGGAGCGGAGGAGGCGGTGCTGTGGATCCGTCCGGCTGCGCGTGTGTGCGGTGTGCGCGCGCGTGTGTGTGTGAGTGAGTGTATATGGAGAGCCAGAGCTCAGCGTTTCTAGGGGAGGAGAGAGAAGGAAGAGAACGTGGGAATGTGCCTTTCTCCTCTGTGTGGCACGCTCCCCGAATGAGTTTCCCCACGCTGAGAAACACACCGAGAGAGCTGGAGAGAAAAGAATAGCCCAAATAAATCATAAATAATCCCAGTTTATTGCTGTCTGATTTTCCCTTATCGGAAACCATTCATGTTTGCAGTTGCTGAGGTTATTGAGGGTCGTAAAAACGGATTCGATCTAAACAAGAAAGATAGAACAACAACAAAAGCAATACTGGATTACCCGCTAGGATGAGAGGATTCCCGGCCAGAGATAAATCTCCTGACTATGCAAAACACACGAATATTGGAAATTTAACAGATAGCCTTAAAAATATCAAATTAAGTGAAGGCGATGATAACATGCATGTTAACAATTTCTCTTATGATAGATGGTTCAAATTAACTTCCAGGAAAGTGCTTTAACGGTGCCTTTGAAGGGCTCCGGTCTGAGCCTCTGAGAACGCTCCCGGCCTTTTATTATTGTAACCCGCAAGAGGGAAACATATAAACACGCGGGACAGCAGGTAGTGGGGGGAAATAGAAACAAAGCCAGAAAGGAAGCTGGTGGGAAGGAGAGCTGCTCGGAGTCTCTGAGTAGGGTTAGCTTCAGTTTTACCACCATTATTGGCACTATTGTTTTTAATTCCTCCATTCAGAGAACAAATAAACCGTCCTAATAAATCTATTCTCGAGTCAGACCCTCCAAAGGTCAAATTAAAACCATTCTTGAGCAGAGATGACAAAACCCCTTTCCCAGAGCCTTGTTGAACAGTAAGCAGTGGTATAATCTATCAATATTTCTTGGCTTCCATGCGTGAAGGATCGTATTTACATTGTATTAAAATGACTCTTAAATTTGCACAATACTGTAATGTAGTAAATGTAGTATTAATATCGATCTGAACAGCAGATAATTTATTTAGACAGGAGCATCTCATTTGTATGCAGGGTGGCCAGAGCCGTGGACTTGAACTGCCCCCCTTTTACTCTCAGAGCAAATGCAGGTCTGCTAGTGGAAGAGGGAGTTTTTCTTTGCAAGAGGAGAAAGTGTGAACCTTAAGACAAATGGAAGATTTATTGAATAGCCTTCTCCATTTTATCTTAATAAGTCTTTTTGATGGAAATGTGTTTTTCAAAAGTGACAAAGAGCCTGGGAAGCAGCGACCAGGCTGCTTTAGCTCTGGCAGGCCTGGGCCTGGCTCGCTCTTCACTACCCCCAGCTCCTTAGCCAAATTCATTAGAAAGCAGGCCAGTGTCAGAGAAGCTGGGGTTTTAAAATCTCACCCAGAGAGGTGTCTTAAGCAGAAATGTTTCTTGAACTGGACAGAGGTCTTCTCAAGAGAGGTCTCCCCTCTCTTTTCCTTGCCCCTGTAAGGTTCTTTGAACCCCCTTGACTTTTCTGATCTCATGCCCTTTCCCAGAGAGAAGTGAGCACTGTGCAGTCTGCAGGGAAGATGGTGGAATTATTAGTGCTTTTCTTTCAACTTTCCATCCTAAAAACACCCTTGTAAAAGGTGTTCCATTGAAAAAAAGTTTTCCCAAAGAACTTTCTTGAACCAAGTCTTCAAGGTGCAGGGGGTCTAGAAGCAAACAGTAACATTATTTTGTTGGAAAATTGCAAGCAGAATATCTGAAAATGGAAATAGAGCTGTCAGTAGTGATTTATCCCCCTCCTCCATACAGCACATTTCCACTTTTGACTAAAGTTGTTTTGATTGCTGGCCAGAAGGGAATTCATGGGAAGCCTTCTCAAAGTCATCCAACTTTTAAGCAAACTTTGAATGATGGAAAAGATCATTTTAGACGTATTGTCCAATGTAGTTTGCTCCAGCTAAGTATTTGAAGCTGGCACAGGGGTCCCCCGTGGTGGTTTTCACATTAGGCCTTTGGATGGTATGTTTAATCCTTAATATTCTGGATTACATCCAAGGACTAGGTCGTGACCTGAACTTACTTTAAAAAAAAAAACTAATTAATTCATACACCTAAATATTCCCTCAAATAAATGGGAGCCATCTAGTTAACATAAATACAATAAATCCATTTTCAGAGCAATAATAACTTTGATTTCTAGTTATGGCAGCTGATTACATCTATATTTCCTGAACACTAAACTCTTCTGAATGCACAACATGAAATACATTCTCTGCACTACAAAGGCTAAGCCGGGAGGGCCTGGGCAGTAATGGTTATTTATTTACATAATTTCTTTTCCGTATACTGTAGAAGAAATATTGAAGGTTCCCACATTGACACTACTGTATAAAAAGTGAGACATGGATTTTGCACGTTCTGCCTCCTTTTCCTATGTGAAGTATAACTCATGGAATGTAAATAGGTAGTGCATTATACTGCCTGATCACCTAGCTCTGCTACCGCAACCACCGAAATGATCTGACAGCCTGTACACAGTTGGGGGAATCCTGTTGCAGTAGGAGGGGTGAATGATATCCAGAGTAGGAAGCCAGGCCAAAATGAGGGCTCCTGCCAGAGAAGACGGGGCTGGCTGGCTAATACCTGGCAGGTTGGCCCAACTACAAGCATTCTGCCTCCAAAAGAGGAAAGAAAATGGAAGCAGCTGAGCACGCTTTTCCTGGATTCCCTCCTTTGGAGTGGCTTAGCTGAGAATCGAGCAGTGACCTTGCACTCTGGGGACCCTAACCATAAATATCAAATAAATATTGTACTGACCTGAAGGTGATACCATATGGGTCTTTAAAAAAATCTGGGGTATCAGGGGGTCCTTTTCATATTGCATTATCTGGGGCTGAAAGGGATCCTGTGGTATAAAGCAAGATATATGTAAATATGGGTCTGCCATTCAGCAGGGTGAGGTTAGCAGCAGGGACAAAGGCAGAACTCAGGGTCCCCTCTCTAGGTAGTGAAGCCCCAAAGAGCTCCTGCCCTGGCTCTGCTAGCCATGAAACCTCACCAGTTTCCCAAGACAGGCCAGGGTGGATGCACCCAAGTGGCTGGCTGGCTAGAGTAATTAGACATCTGAAAGGAACCCAGTTTGAACCTGGGGTCAAAGGGGACTTGCCTCAGAAGTTCTTGAATCATTGCTCATTTTATTTGTATTTTTGCTGGAGGCCATAGCCTTGTAGATGAAGGTATTAGAATGCTTTGTAAATCCCAGTTCTTGAAAAATAAAGACATAAAGCTAGAAACTCAGCACACACAGGTTTCACTTTGAATCATTTGTTGTGTCTTCTTAGGGTCACACTTGCCCATTCATAATTATACAATGTCCTTTGGGGGCATTGCCATGCATGGATTTCTTCCTGGGTAATATATACTAGCAAACTCTGCCTTTGATCTCTAGTCAACCTCCTGACTGGCTAAGAGCTCCTCTGTGATCCTTCTGTTTTTTTAAATATTTATTATTAGTATAAAAAACAACAAGCATATTTGAACTAGGAGAGGAAACCTTCATTTCCTTCCTCTGATTCTACCTTCCCCTCTATTTGCCTGCTTTAGTTAGTTGATACAATATTATCTGCTGTCTTGAAATATTTTTATAGGGGACCAAGAAGGTTCTTGGTTGATGTGACATAAACACACAATTTTTTGAGATGCCATCATTGTGTGAAAGTGCCTTTTTCTCCCTGGGTCATTCTGTGGGAAGCCTCTCTCCCCACATCCCCTCTCACCCCTGCCCCACTCCCCAGCTTGGAAGCAGCAGCTGATGCTGCCTCTAGCCCAGCTTTGTGTCTGATCACTGCACATGTCTCCTTTCTGCAGCCTAGAGTAACTGAGCCATATTCCTCCTGATTATTATACAGCTTACAGAGATGTGACCAGTTTTCAATTACTTGATCTAAGGCACAGATAGAAGTATACATCTCACCGAGGAGGATTTGCTGCAGAGTCCTCGCTTGCAGAGATAGTGGATCTCAATTCCTATATTGCTAAATGCGGACTTGATCTGATTCCAGGCACTGCCAGCCCATGATTCTTTACCCCCTCCCATGTGTTTGTTCACTACACAGTCTAGGTTCTCCTTGAGGCTTCTGGTTGGGGTCGTTTGGGCTTGAGAAGGGACTCCAAGAAGCCTTCAGTTGCCCCCAGGCTGCATATTTCTTCAGGGCTCCTGAACACCCTGAAATCAGGGGGCAAATGGGGCAAAAGTTCTCCCTTTAATGAGCACAGGCAGAAAGATGCTCCCCTGCAGGCCAAGGACAGTTTGCTACACACAGCAAACATGGCTCAGCATCGTATATTATTTAATCCAAAGGTGAAAGAGGGAAAACAAAGAGACTAGAGTGGTTTGCTGCCTCTGCAAGTATGTGCTTCTCTTCTCAGCTCCCCTAGGCTTGGTAGGGGCTTGATTTATTTTTATTTGTATTGGGGGCTGGAGGAAGGAGATGGTGAAGAAGGGAGAGGGGATGTGTGGAAAAAGGATTTAAAATTTTTTATTTGGTTTCTTTTTCTTTTTGTCCTTAAAAAAAATGTGTGAATGTGTGTGGCTCTTTTATGTCCCTGCTGCTCGCCGACCTAACTGTGTGCCCCCTCCCCCGTCTCTCCCTGGTGTGGCTGCTCGGGCAGACGCCTGTGGCCTGTCGGATGCCGCCCACATCGAAAGCCTGCAGGAGAAGTCGCAGTGTGCGCTGGAGGAGTACGTGAGGAGCCAGTACCCGAACCAGCCGAGCCGCTTTGGCAAATTGCTGCTGCGATTGCCCTCGTTGCGCACGGTGTCCTCCTCCGTCATCGAGCAGCTCTTCTTCGTCCGTTTGGTAGGTAAAACCCCCATCGAAACTCTCATCCGCGATATGTTACTGTCTGGGAGCAGCTTCAACTGGCCTTACATGTCCATCCAATGCTCCTAGACCTCGGGCGCTTCCCACCTGCCCCCGTCCCCCTAGAGACTCCAAGGATCGGCCTGAGCCAAGGACTCCAAAGCCGCGGGGACGCCTGGGCGGCTGACACATGGGGTGCGGCGGGCCAGGCAGGCCAGGCGGGGGTGGGGAGGAGGGCTGGGACAGGAGCAGCCCACCCTGCAGAAATGCAACTGAAACTGCAAACCAGGAGAAAAAAGAGACTCGTTTAGGATCAGAACTGTGAGCAAATTGGAAGGGAGAGGAAAAGGACTTGTGTCGGGTGAGAAAAAAAGAAAGGGAAGAGAGTGTCCTGAGAATTTTAATAAAACAGAGGGAGACTAATGGACCTTCCAGGACTTATTGTGGACGGATGTGGATATATTCTGTACAGAAAACACCGCACATGGAAGTGGACTGAACCCTATGTAGAAACACATGCGCGCACACACACCCACACAGACACACCCTGAACATTGTTATTCATTTTGTAAAATATTAGTCTTTATTTTCATTTTTGTAAAATTTAAACATTGTATGCGCATAAAGAAAAAAGGAAACAAGAATTAGGGGAAAATAACATTTTCCAAATAATTATAAAAATTGTCCTGTGTCTATGTATCTATATCTGTTTTGTATTTTTTTCTGGTTCCAAACCAGATTTCCTGTGATTCTATACTAATAATTTTTGATATAACCCTTTGCTTCTTATAATGAGTGCGATATATGTTGTCGAAGCTGTTCTTCAAGAATTAAAACTGAAGTGAAATTTAAACAAAAATAAAAGAATTTAGCAAAACCCACGTGTCTGGTTGCTTGACAGATGTCATCAGTGCAAGAGAACCCCACAATTAACATACACCCAATTACCATTAGAATCGTGGGGGGGGGCTTTTGAGGTCTATAGCCAAGTTGGCTGGATTCATTTCCTATAAGCAAGGCACTGTATTGGTTTTGTACAAGTGGAAGGCCAGGCGCTGAGTGGGACGGGGTCAGCAGGGAGGCCAGGGCGCCTTGGTCTTGGACAGCAGTCGTTGCGACCTTGCACGCAGATGGGACAGAGGCTGGGGCTGGCAGCGCGCTCTGGGGCCCAGTCTCCACGCACCAAGCACAGGGAGCACCGCCTGCTTCAGTGATTCGGCAGTAGCACCGAGGCGGGGGCCTGGATGCAGGCGGGAACTCGCCGGGCGGGAGATCTAGGGAGAAGGATGAAGGGGCAGATTCGAGAGTCGGGGGGCAGGGAAGGCATTTTTCAGACGCCTCTGTGTTGCGGGTGGTTGCCGGCGGCTGGAGGGTCCTGCCTCTCCCAGCTTGGAAGAGAAAGTTGGGACCTCAGCGCGGCGAGACCTGGCTTTGCTCCCCCTTACGGTCCGCTGACGAGTTGGATGTATTCTGCCCATACCTCCAGGATCCGTGACAGGGGTTCCCTGGAGGATCCTTCAGCTCTGGTGGGTAGACCGAAGGGCCTCCCTGGGGCACTTAGGGGCGTGGATCCAGAATCTGCGAGTATGGGAGCAGGACTGGGGCTGGTTGATTCCGCGCTAGTGGTCCTTCGAGGGCAGAAATCTCCCCCTGAGGCCTCTCATTTGGTGTTTGTGGGGTAGGGGTGGGGGTGGGGGGCAACTCTCTGTAACAGCTTTTGGAGCATGAATGTTTTATAGAATCCAAGCCGACGCTGCGAGAACACGTACTGCCAAGGGAGCGCTTTCTTAACGTATTAATAAAGCCGGATCTTTTAAAATAACACATCTCATCCCCTCCCCTATCCCCAAACAGGCCAGGATGAGACAAGAACTTCACTTTCAGAAGTCACTGGTAATGTTTTGCCTTCAATTTGTTGTCTAGAAGTCTCCAGATTTTTTTTTTCTTTAAGAAAAAAGAATGCATTAACAAGCACTCCAGCCCCTCGAAGCACTCCAGCCCCTCGAAGTTTTGATATTCTGGGTGCAGCTCAGCATGGGCAGGGCCGCGCTTTCTGTGGAGAAGCCCCTGTAAGACCATGGCCCCTACCCGGGCCCGCTTGGGGATGGGCCTGAGCCCCAGAGTGGCTGGAGAGTAGGGTGTGCCGGGTTCCAGCCCCTTGAGCCGCGCGCGGGCCGCTCGGTGTCCTTTGGCGGGTCCCGCCCCGCCCCTCGCAACGTCCTCTGTACCACTCCCTGGGGCAACATCTTTGGGCCGAGACTGACTTCCCGGCAGGTTGAACAGCCAAGGGGAGAGCTCATATTTAACCCCTGACAACCCTCCAGGAAGTCTCCGGTAGCCCTCCCAGGTTGTCCCATAGCGGAGCGCAGGGATTGGGGTAGGGTGGGGCAGGCTGCGGCCCTGGCGCGGAGGGGGGAGGGGAGCCGAGCTGCCTCGAAGAGCTCACTGTTCTTTCCTGCCTTTCTTGAAATGAGATGTAAATATATTCATTACAGTGTGATCCCTCTGATGAAAACAGATAAACATTTTCGTAGGTCGGAAACGTATTTTTCAATTAATTTCAATATGGAGGCCAAAGCACCAGACACCCAGTGTGTGGAGACTCCTACAACAACCAAGACAGGAGACTTGCGCGGCGCTTGCTCCTGGGCAGGGAGTAGGTAGTGGTAAATTGCTGTTGCGCCACCCGGCCGGGAGCATTGCCCACGACCTGGGAAAGCCCGACGGCCCTTCTGATCCTGGATCCAAACCCAGGTCCGACCTGCACAGTTTAGGAAGAAGAGCGGGCCTTCCCGTGACCCCACAAACTCCCTCGGGGACTCAGTCCAGGAGCCAGAAGGCACTGAGTCTGAGGGGAAGAGAAGAGCAGGCGGTGCTCTGCTCCAGTGCCCTACGGGCCTTTCTGGGGGCCCGGGGCAATGGTTTCTCCTCTGGGCTGTCTCCTTAGTGGCTAGCATGGTCCCCACCTGCATTACACACCCAGAGCCAGTCATCTTTCCCAGGCCAGAGCCTGTGTGTCATCCGGAGAGTCAGAGCCTCCCAGGGACTGTTGGGGCCACGTGTCTGCCCGGCGGGGACTCTCAGGCTGCATCCGCCCCAAGGCTTTCCGCGCTCAGAGCACCCAATCTGACGCGGTGAATCCGCTAGCGCTAAGGGAAGTTTTAGCTGCGGAGACCGCAGCATCTAAGCAGCCAGTGGGCCTTTCGACAATCCCGAAGCGTCCTCGCAGTCCCCGGCGATCTAAAAGCTCTCCCGGCCTGGCTGACCAGTAGACACGTACTGGAAGGTGAGAGCCAAGCGGCCCGGGACCTCCTCGCATTGAGGAAGAGCAGGCCCCAGTCGTGGCCCCGCTGCCCCGGCTCTACGTTCGAGAGCTCCTGTGCCTCCCCAGTACCTGGGAGTGGCTGTGGCACAGGGCCTGCGCCGGGAGCGAGGTAGAGCAAATAGGAGCAGCCTCTAAGGGGCGGCCAGGACACCCGAGCGCAATAAGCCGCCTTCATGCCGGGCACCAGGGGGAGCCGTGGAATCCGGGTGTGAGGCCGCAGGCAGGTAGAGGCCATGAGGTGGCTTAAGGGAGCGCAGGCTGCCCTGCATACCGCAGTGCTAATTGGGCGGGGTAGAGCCGAAGGCATCCCTAAGACCAGAGGAAATACATCTTAACAGTTGGAGATCGGCCCACACACAGTGACTTCCCTCTAGAAATTACCTGCGACATAAGAAAGTCAAACGTTCCCTTTTCTAACCCAAACACTTGCTGGGCCACTGAGAACTTGAGGGCTTTGAAGTCGGTTTAAACATACTTTATCCACCAACTTTGCTGAAAACATCAGGAAAACAATCTCTGGACGTTCTGTCCTCTGGGAATCGCTGGGGGACAAGGCTTGCCTTATCAGCCGCCGGGGGTGGGGTAGGTAGGGGAGGAGGCCTAGCGAGAGGGAGAAAATATATGACCTTTGCCCACCACGCGCATATTCCAATACGGGGTGGCGATGCGGGTCCCTCCTTGCCATCAGGACAACCTAGGGCTTCAGGGACTCCACTCCACTCCCCACCCCCGAGTTGGTCCAGGTTTGCACCTTTGATAGCAACCTCCCATCTTCAAGGAGCCTTGCTACACTCCTGAAGGACCCACCGCTCAGATATGCGCTCAGGAGCGCTGGTTGTCTGGGGCGTCCTTGAGACAAGCCCACCTGAGCTCCTCCTCTTGAAGCGGGCAAAGACTTTTTTTTTTTTCCAAAAAAAAATCCTCAGTCTCCCCTTGCTCCACTCGTAAGTACTCTTTATATCTCCCACAGTGGCCGAATTGCTTCCCGTAAACTCCGCGATTCCTCGGGAACAAACCACCTGAATGTCTCTGCAAATGCAAGGCCTTTAGGAGCTTGGAAAGGGAGTGGAGGGAGGCCCAAGTAAAAACTAATAAAACTCTTGTTAAAGGGCCTGCTCAGAATCCTTGGCGTCACTGGGCCTTTTACTTGGGAAGCCAAAGAGTTGTATTCCTAAATGAGTTAAAGACCCATTTACCTCTGTCGTGTTCTATTCATCAAGCCACAAGTTGAGAGTTCCTAACATGAAACTATTTGTTTGCTTACACAACCAGCTGGGCGCAATTTCACGTCTGAGATATCTATCTGAAAGCGCCTCTCATTTATTATCTCTCCTTGTCAGCGAATCCATTTTCCAGCTCCCCCTCCCCCTTTAGGGTTTATTTATTTATTTATGGTGGGACTTCTTTGCCAGGGAGGACCTAGGGCTGGAATGCTCCCCAGGGAGCAGCCGCCCCCTTAGCCAGGCGAGCTGGGCCCAGGGAATGTGGTTCAGGGGGCGGCAGAGACGCGCAAGCGGGCCACGGCTGACCCCGGCTGGCCGGCTAGCCAGGGTGCGGGGCAGGCAGCGGGTGGGCCTGTCCGGACACTGCGGAGCTGCCTTTCTTCCTGATGTCCTCCCTGCTAGCTCTCCTTGTGTAAGCCGCAAACCACCTGTGCGAGGAAGGGGGGCGGGAGAGGCCGGGGAGGCGAGTCCAGGAGCCTCTCTCTGAGATGGGGGCCCGAGATTCGGAGTTGAGAGATGCTTTCACAAAGCCTCACATAGTCCCATGGGGCCAATTTCTTCTCCCTGGGCCGGAGCGCGGAGTGAGTAACCAAGATGTAAATAGTCGTGTGGTGGGGTGGGGGAGGGGGCAGTGCATTTATTGTGTATGCGGAGGGGAGAAGGCTGCACGTGGTTTCAATTTTGAAGCACAAAGAAATAACGTGCAATGCAGAAAATAGGTTTATGAATGTAATTGAGAGGAAAGGAAAACAATTAACACGGTGCAGTGTTGCACACTCGATTCTCCACCCCTAGCCTTACCCTCTACCTCAATTTTGAGAAATCCGAATCGTGTGTATAGAGTGGGTCTAGGCAGTTGGATCCGGCTGATAAGGGAATCCCTGATGGGGATCTCAGTGATGGCTGGATAATGGTGTCTATCCGTCTCCTTGTCTGCTAAGGCCTCCTCCAACCATGCTGAAAGCAGGAGATCAAATCCTCAAGTCCAGCGTATAAAACACTCCAGTTGTAAAGAAGGGAAGAAGCAGGAGTGTGTGTTGGGGGGTGGGGGGAGAAAGGAGGAAAGAGAGAGCTGGTGAAGGATTTCTTTGAGAAAGACCAGGCTGGTCTCTGCAAGCTATCCTATTGTGTTGATTTATGAAGACATTTGCTGTATATAACGTTTAAGGCTGATAATATCATTGCGCAGCCAGATAAATAAAGCGTCGGCCCAACAGTGGGGTCACCGATCGATCTCTGGACTGAGAGAAACAAAGGAGAGAGACGGGGTCGCGCAGGAGCCTCTGTCTGTACGCTTGTCAGTCCGCATGCAGGAACTGGGGTGTGTGTGTCAGGGTGTGCGAGGGAGAGAACCAAGTCTTCAGCTGGCCCTCATGTAAGCTCATTAGCATTCCTAACCCACGGACCTGCGCTGACAACTAACAGAGATATCCCGCTCACCACCAGGCCTCCTCTCCTTTTGTCTTCAGGAGGAGAAAAAGGTTTCTCGTTGGAAACTGGAGGCTGAACTTCCATGTGGTTGTTAGAGATTCAGGGTATAAAAAAAGACGTATGGGGATCTCGCCTGATCTTTTACTCTGCTTTTTAAAACTTCCCTCCTGGAGAAGGAACTTTTTGCCGTTTTCTCTCAAAGTGTAATATGCTGTTGCGACTCCAAGTTTAAATGAGAGAGAAAATTCTCGGAAAACATTTTGCCATTTCTCCTTCTTGACACGCAGGGCGGTGGATGTTTATATGTTTGGCTCATATACACACAAAAAGCTGGTACTTTTAGTTAAGGATTTCTAAAACATAGCCATCAGGGGTCGTGTGAGCTTTTTGTTTCTCTTTTCTGATCGGTTTTGCTGTGATGCATGAGTTAAAATTCATTTTATTTTCTAAAATAAATATCCCACTTATTGCATTATTGCTCTCCTTTGCTTTTAAAAACTAAATACATCTTTTAAAACTAAATGAGATCTAATTTTGTATTTACAATTAGAAATATGCAATTTTAGAGGCCTCCACTGTTCTAAGAAACATTTTTAAATTGTTCATCTAGTTTTAATCACATTATACCTATTTTTTTTTGTTTGTGGGGGGAATGTCTTTTAACCATATCTCAGAGGTAAATATGTATCTAGATCTTCAGATGCTGAGATCCTGCTCCTTGAACTCTGTCAAACTAAGTAGATAGTTTTACATCAGAGTGTACAAATTATTCCATGTTGACAGATGTTTGTCACTTAGTAACTTCTTTCCAAGTTTTCCCCCCTCCCCTAAGCCTTCTTTCCAGCTTGCTTTGTTGTTTTAAAATATGCATGTCGCTCACTGGAATGCCAGTCACGAGTGCAAACTTTGTGTCCAACCTCCCACATGAAATGATCCTTTTAGAGGGAACTCGATATGTCTCAATCTGCACTTCACTCAAAGCCTCTGGGTACGGGCCACTCACTGGTCCTGGCTCCAAAATAACTCAGCAGAAACGAGTTTCCAACTAAAAATCCCCTCGAATGTCTCCCAGGGAAGAAATATAGCTGCTATAATTAAAGGAGGCAGCGGCCAGAGGGGGAATGCAGCCGGCAGCCAAAAGAAAGTAAGAGTTTTATTTATTTGCTGATTGAACTTGGGTTGTCATGACCAGCAGGTTTATCCACACTGAAAGTGCTGGAGGTTTGTACTGTGTGTGCACAGCAGGGAGAGCTGGGGAGGAAAGGAAGGGGAAAGGGAGGGCGACCTAGAATAGGAAGAATGAAAGAGACCAGGCCATCTTTGGGAGAGAGAAAATGATACTTGTGGGACAACGTAGGGAAGTTTCCTAACACTGGATTTGGACAAAAACTTGTAGCTGAGGATTATGGAGGGGGCGCTTAGAGGAGATGAGGGGGTAATTATAGTAAACTCTTAAATGTGGGGTATCATCAGGAAAAGGAAGACTCTAACTGTTTTCCCCAGAGAAGTAATGTGACAGCAGGAAAATTATTAGCTATACTGTGTGTGGTGGTTTCAGTATGTAGGAGGTGGAATTGTGGAGGGAGGATCGGAGAAAAGGGAAGAAGTTCCAGGGCTCAAAGCAGAAGTGTCAGGGAGCCAGGAGCCCATCACCCTCCTTAACAAAACTTGCCCAGGAGAGTGTGCGTGAGATCTTCTCTAGAAGGCATTCTCTTTGCACCATATTCTAATTAGTATCATTTATTTGAGCTGAATCTGTCATTAGAACTACTTACAGGGCAGTTCAGCTCCGGAGATGAAGGACACCTCTCAACCTCTTCAACCTCCCTGCAAAGAGGGGGCCATAAGCTTCAAAACAGAAGGAGTACTCTGGCTGGGCAGCTAATTTCTATTAAAAAGGCAAAACTTTAGGACTGATGAAAAACAGATGATTTTTTTCTACCTCTCTCTGAAACAGTTACTCTCTTTTACTGATGTGAAGTGACGTCAGCAATGCCTGCCCTATCCCCTTTGGAGAGAAGGGAGAGAGGAGGAGGGATGGAAGGAGGGAGCCGGGAGAAAGAGCTAGAGAAAATGAGAAAGAGCGAGCTGAGAAAAGAGGGAAAGGGGTGGGGGAGAGAATGAAAATGAATATTCGACACTCTTTTGGCCAAAAGTCCACAAAAAGTGGGCAAAACAATGCTTTAGAAGCCGGTGATTGGTAAGACACCTTTTCCTACTCTGCCCGGATCTACATATTCTAACATATGGAAAGCTTACAGGCCCTGTGCACTTATAGAAACCGATAATGCATTAGCTCTCAGCAATATTTACAGCACCACTTTTAATACACACCAGATGGTTCGCGACTGTGCCGCCTCAGCCAGCTCGCTCCTCGATTTTACTCGGCGGCACTTTGTTGCAATTACGCTCCATGCTGAGACCAATTTTATTGGTGACCTATTTTTCATATTTGCAGCATTTTATGTTTTAAAAAAAAACCTACTTGCTTTTTTTTTTTTTTTTTTTGTAAAGGGCAGCGCTCAGAAAGGGAGAGCTTAGGAGAACGGCGTTGCTGCGGGGCAGTGTAGGTGGATGTTAATATTTATCGTAATGTTACATTCCTCAGGTTTAAGTGAGTAAACCGATAAAACATAAGTATTCCAGTTATTATGCCTGTTCACTCAACCCCTATTTGCTAGACCCCCACGGACTGTCTACATGGCGTTCGCCTCAGAGTCAACACATCGGACCGTAAATATTGTATTCCATTAATTATCATGCCACTTGCTTATCCTGGGTGCCGGCGTCCTCGAGCGACGCAGGGCAAATGAGGACGCTTCTTGAACATATTTCTAGGCTGGGAAAACCCGTTGAAATTTCCGCGGTGCCTGGGAATTCCTAGAGCCTGAGCTCCTGGCTCAACCCTGGCTAGGCCTGGGGCTGGCTTGCTGGGGAGGGGCGTGGGGCGGGAGAAGGCCCGACGCTGCCAGGAGCGCTCAGTACCTGTTATCTTGCTACGCAGAAGGCCGCAGGGAGAATCCCATTTGGCACGCCGGGAAAGGCTTTCACCTTTATCTCTGGCCATGTAAGTATCCCAGAGAGCCCGAATGAGGGACTTTGTTTTGCACCGAACAATATAAATATCCTATTCGCCACAACGCAGGTGCGCTCTTCCTGTCCAGACTCCTCTTTCTCATTTATGGTAACTCTTTGTATCCACCTCCCCTGGTTAAAAAAAAAAAAACCCCACAGATGTTTACTTTATTGATATAACCTGTGCTATGGTTATGCCGAGAATAATATACCTCGACTAACAGTCATTTTGCAAATAATAGAGGCGTTTTGGATGCTTTCCAATGTTACACATGTACTTGGTCATAAAATGATACGTGAAAAAATTAACATCTGCTTTCCTAAAATAAAGTGTGCCAAGTAGCATTTTATGAATGCTTTCCTCATTTTAAAAAGAAATATGGAGAGATAAACTGGCACCCAGATGCATAGCATATTTGCAATAGTTTTAAGATTTAAAGGTAGCTATTCAGTGCATAAGCCATTTAAAAACCGACGTTTTGAAAGCTACTTAACCCCAAACATCTCCGAATCCTGAAAACTCTTCCAAATTTTACCATTTAAAAAGGAATTCACTGTAACTTAATTGCATATCAAGGCAGAACTATGTACAAGTCGGGCACTGCAGCCTCAGCTCAACAGAAATTCCAACTCGCTTTTTATTTACCTAATTTCTCAGCAAGGTTCCCAGGCCCTTAAGAAGGCAGAGCTGGAAAGTTTAGTTGGGCTCTTTTTTGTTGTTGTTTAATTCCACTATTAGGAAATGAGGCCTACCTTTGAATTATTTCATTAGGACTTGGCCTTTTGGGGGAAGGGGTGGGAACCATAATCATTAGTGGCTTTTTATTATTTCTACAATAAATGGCTAGATTCTTTGTTGAATAAGCTGCTTGAATGTTTTGCAGATGTTCCACTTAGACCAAATCTGACCCCCTATTTCCTCCCAAATAAGTCGCTTAAACTCTCACCAGAACAACTGGAGAGCACCCCCCAACCCCCACCCCCGGCAAGTATAGGACATATTCTTATGAAATTTCCACCTAACTGCGCGCGTGCGCGCGCTCACACACACACACACACACACACACACACACACACACACACGCTCCCACCCACTGAGCCTCTGAGCGTGGCAGAGGGTAAGAGAAAAAAGAGGAGGAACCGGTGAGGCGGAATGGAAAGGAGGAGGGAAGTCAGCCCAGTTGTCACACCCCTGTGCGGAGGCGCGCCCTCCACTGGGCCCCTGGCCCCACTTTGTGCCTTTGGTTTGAAACGCTGGAGGTGGCCCAGGTCCGTTCCCCCTAAAAAGCTGGGAATCTTGGTTTGCCAAGAGCTTTGGGCGTCTGCGCCCCACGGTGTTTCGGGCTATCCCAAGGAGCCCAGGCAAAGCTTGGGTAACCCCGTCGTCATTTCTGCGCATCCATTCCGCGGCCACCGCCCCAGTCGCTGCGGCCGTGCGTGGGACCGAAGGGCTTAACAAAGGGCTTGGTTGGGCTCAGGGCGCGGCCACGTGACCAGCGGGAGCCGCGGCTTAGCTGTCCCGCCGTGGCGAGGGGCGGTCCGGCCCAGGGTGCCGAGTGGCCTTTTTTTTTTTTTGGACATGAAAAGAACTGCCGGAGTCTCGGCGGGTAGTGCCGGGCCGCGCGCGGGCCGCCGGGATAAGAGAAGTGAGAGAAGTACTTCTCCGGCGCCGCGTTGGATGAGCCGCACCTCTCATCTCTCCATCTCTTACTTGAAACACCACTTGGAAGAAACTGTGTGTGTGCAGGGAGGGCCGCGGGGTGGGCTGGGCCGGGCTGCGAGGCTGAGAGGGGCCGGCTTGTGGGTGGAAGGGGAGGAGGTTGAAGAAACAGCTCCTTTCTGAGTGACAGGACCCCTTTTCAAAGGGCAAACGGGGGGGGGGGGCTCCTGATAGGAATAGGAGACTTTTCAAGGTTTCGAAGAGTTACTCCCCCTTCCTCCCTTTTTTAGATTCTCTCTCTCTCCCTCTCCCTCTCTCTCCCTCCCACCCACCCTCCCTCCCTCCTTCCTTCCTTCTTCTCTTCCCTTCCCTTTCTCCCTTCCCTTCCCTCCCCTCCCCTTTCTTATTTTAGATAGGAAGTGCATGTGCAAAAATGTCCTGATGCGTTTTCAGGACAAAGAATGATCCATTAAGTTAAAAAAAAAACTTTTTGGATTGGAAAAAACGTTCTTGGGTCGGGGAAACATGTTAACCGACTTGAGGTTAGGGTTTTTGTGGATTTACTTACCAGGGTAGACAAGGAAGCAGAGGACTCGCGCTTTCAGATGGGGGTCTTTGGTTAGAGAAGGTGTATTCCCGGGGGAAAGAAAGGGAATATCTTCCAAAACTCTCACTCATTTCTTACTGGAAAAGAGAAGGTGGCTTCATCTGAACACTTCTAAAGTGATTATTAGATACCTCTGTGAGAACCATGTTGGGAGAGGAAAGCTCATGAGACACAGATTTTTAAAGCCTGCCTGCATCTACAATTTAACCTTACAAACACTTTTATTATATCCACCCTCCATAACAGCTTTTTTTTTTTTAATTGAAGGGCCATGCCTTGCAGAGGAGAAAATCTTCTTTTAAAAAAGATTTAAACCCACAGTACCAGTTGTTTGTTGTTGTTGCTATCATGATTATGATGGTTATTATGTCGTCGCCTCCTTTTTGCACTTGATCTGATGAGAGAACTTTTATTAAGGGTGTGAAATGAAGGAAACAAAGACAGTATATCAATGAAAGGAAGAAAGTGGCCCCTTTAATGAGAACTAAAGAAAACCCAAATGTAGATGAAGTGTACCGTAAAGGCTGCTTCAAAGTCCATCTTAATTCCCCTGGGCTCAGTCATCATGAACATGTGATAATTGGGGGTTCTGCATGGAGGTAAGATAGCCCTGGGCTGGGGAGCCACACAGATGTGCCTCTTGCCCTATAATTCTAAACGCACTTTAGCCAAGAATTTGAAGGTTTTACAGAACCTAGATTGGGCTACTCATAGTGAAGCCCCCTTCATCTTCAAATATTACCTGGCCTTTATTGTTTTTTCCCCCTTTCTGAGTAACTGCTCACCAGCAGAACCTCATCCTCTGCCCACCAGCAGGTTCGTATATGCTGGGCCATATTCTGAGGTTTTGACTATGATTTTGTGATCAATTCTATTAAATTTTCTGTTTATTTTTGGACCCCAGCCTTTCGGGATCACAAAAGTCCCCACAAATAACACAGCAATAAATCCGAACAAAAATAAGACAGATTTCCTCATCGATGCATAAGAAGTTAAAGGACATTGTTTTGTCAGACAAGCGCTAAGTAGAAAATAAATCTCAGAGTCTGGGGAAACAAAACAGAGCGCTGTTGGCATGTGTGTAAATTTACTTTTAAAAGCAATAGATCAATGTTAAATTAAACAGCTGGGTACCCTGACTAGGAGAGGGTTCCATGTTTAAGAAGATGTTGATGGGAGAAATGTACTATTTAACCAGACACAGACAAAAAAAAGTTAAATTTTTATTGTGATCCGAGGCAAAAAAAAAAAAAAAAAGGCATGGAAACTTCTCCTCTGAACTTCAGAGAGGAAGAAGGGAAGAGGCAGCATGGATTTTATCTACTATCCATCCTCAGATTTTTACACATGTTTTCATGTGTAAGGAGAACAAGATGGTCTCACAGATATGTTTTAGATGTTTTTTAAATGGTCAGTTAAGCTCTGAGGTCCTTCCTCTATTGGCTTAGGTTTGTTGGTTGGTTGTGATTTTTTTGTGGGATTTTTCCCTGTAAATACCATAGTGTATGGAGATAATTTAATGAGCATGTTGAGCATATTATTATCTAAGACTTCCTTTATTCTCGATTGTGGGTAGAAAAATAAGCACAGTAAATAACATAGTAGAAAAATAAGAACCATTTTTCGTATTCATTATGTCTGTTTTCATTGAGAAGCAAGTCTGAGGTTGGAGTAGCATTTAAGACTCAACTGGAACATTTTAATACATTATTTTCTAAAAAAAACCTCACTTCACTAGGGGAAATTGTGGTGGAGGTTGTGGGGAACCGAAGAATAGAAAATCCAAGCTCTGCCTCTTTATTCTAGGAACGATATGAATCAATTAGTTTTTACAGAGGCAATATCCAATAGCAGGAAATTAGGAGTGGTTTAAGGCTAGCATGTTAAGTACAATGAATTTTATAGCTTTCAAATGAAATTCCAGAAAGACTCGAAGAAGTTCTTTAGGAAGCAGGCATATTGTTGAGGTGAACTCTCTTAGTCTTTTGAATTCAGATTGACCCGTGTAAAAGAAAAAGAGAGAGTGCTTGCCTGTATAGCCAGCAGATTTTTCTCTACTTTCTTCATATCACAATCCCAGAAGCTTTGTTTTGTAGTTACATTGTTAGCCCAGTTCCAAAGAATATTCACATAATCAGGTAACTTCAAACTTAAAAATATAGGGGAAAGTACTGTTTCTTTCCCCTCAAGTTATAGACTAACAGGGGTATTTGGCAGCATCCTTGCTACCTTTGACTTTACTTCAGCCAAAGGAAATATCAAAGACCCCATTGCCTGGAGAATAAAGTTATACTACCTATCCTCAGAAGGCAACCTTCAGTTTCCCATGGCCATTTGTGGCTTGTTTAATAAATCTGTGTCTTATGTCACCTGGAGATAACTCACATTGCCTACCAAGAGACTTCTGGGCAGCCTTGTAAACTCAGAACGACTTTTCGAATCCTGCTAGATTTTCCCAGCGTTGCACTTTCCTCTGTGCTGAAGCCCAAAGAGTCGTTTCAGCCTAACGTGAGGCTTTCAGGCTCAGCTCTTTGTCCCCACGTGGAGAGGAAGGTGCAGAAGTAGACACAGGGCTGGTCTGGGCAGTGGGAATTGGAAGCCTGCTTGTTCTAATTAAAGATGATAGCAACCCTGGGAGGAGCTTTCTTTAGCCTTAGCTTGAGGCAGAAAGGATCCGTCTCACCTTAGTAGTTAAGTTTGTTTGAGCTGACCCGTGGGGCGAAGAGCAGAAATATGCAAGTAGCGCCGGACTCAGGGCTGGTGATGAAGTCTCAGCACGTGTATCTTTAAGTCTCCCTTTGCCTTCGCCATCCACTGGTCCCTCCGTGCTCTGTGCTCCTCTCAGACGCACTTGGATTCTAACTTTGCTTGCTAGATGGCGCTCCGTGTCTCAGGACCTTCCGTTTCAGAATTAAAGCGGCTTTTTAGCACCATTTTTCTCAACTAGTTGTGGACATTGGATAGCACAGTGCTGGTTATGTTACTATTGCCCTTGTTTTTGTCACTGTTTGCTCACTCTTTGTTTAAAGAAGAATTCAGGTGGCAGCTGTCCATCTGAATCCATGCAATAAAATTTAGCAAAACCCTGCACCTGAATTTAGGGCACATTTATGGCTCAATTACTCATTCTGATATAATGACAGAGCACCTTAGTAACTTTTCCTCCCGTAATCTGATTGAAATTTTCCGGGAGAAGGTAAATGAGCAAATCCGGATGGTTATTTGCAATCTTTCGGGTTTACCACGGTAATCCACCTCGTGCTCCCACCATTACTCCCCATTCTCATTGCAGAATGAATTTTAATCTAATCCTAGGGAATTTATTTCTTTGGCTAATATATCATTACTTGATTTTAAAATGTTTTAAATATTATGATTTATTTGAAGCCCCAATACTAAAAATTCATGCCTATAAAGACATGTATTTTAATATTAGTAATAAAAGACACCACGAAGCTGCTCTCCGGGAAGGATGATGTGTGGATTCTAATGTGTATTTATTTTAATCATTAAGTGATTCTTCTCAGAAATTCAAAACACTTTTCTTTGGAACTCCTTTGTGTTGAGGCACAAAGAGAGAGAAAATCAATAGTTCTAAGTTTCTGATGGGGGGGGGACCTAAGAGAGCAAAAAAGACCTGTATATTGTTTTGTCGGATGAAGATGTCACTTTCTCAGTACCCACTGCTCTCATACTATTGTCCGTCCCTTAAAGAAAAGGTTGCAGGTGAGGAAGGCAATGGTTGCAAACTAAAGAAAATATCTATCTATAGTCATTTTATCAACACTTTAACAAAGGGGAATTTAACTTGTTATTTTCTTTTAGGGTTTAAAGAACTAAATTATATAGAAAAGTTCCACCTTCAGGAAAATTAATAACACTCAGATTTGGGTGGTTTGGAAATCTTTTGTCAAACCTTGGCTGCTTGGTGAAGAATCCCACAAAGTCTTTCTCTAGGTGTTAGGCTGAAACTAGCAGGCGCTGAAAACCTAAAGTGGAAAATTTACAACTTGATCAACCCCAGCCACACACCCAAAAACCTGCTACTGGTGCAAACATATGTTCCAGATTAAGTTAAGCAAATGGCTTTTGTTTTTCTCGGGGTTGAAAGTTGATCACGGAAATTCAGATCTGAGAGAGTTGTGCTTCCACTGGACCACCAGATCCTCAAATGCTTATAAATCCCTTCCAGCCATTTACTCAAGACATTTCATATTTTTGTCTTCTTGAGAACCTGGTTTAGCATCTTCTGCACACTGAATTCAGTGAGGTATTATTTTCTGGGCACACGTGTAGTTTTAAAAATTGGCTCAGTTGAAAAATGGATGCATTCTTCCCTCTAATTTTAAACTGCTAGATAGTTGAAGTATAACTCAGTTGCTCTAATTTTTTTTTGCTTCCTTGTATGGCTACTAACTTTGAAAAGCAGAAATTAAACTGCAGAATTTATTTTAAAGTTCCTTTAAAGTTTCTTTCACTAGAGGAGTAGGTGGTTTTTTTCACAGCATGAGACAAAATAAAGGAGTGTTACCAAAGCCTTTAATTATGCCAGAAGAGACTGAAATCATGGATTTACCTTTAATGGGGGTAACTGTCTTTTGCAACCTCCCTGTGGTCGCCAAGCCCTCTCCCAGTTTAATTATTTGAAGATGAGTCTGGTTACTAAGATGTCTTGTAAAGAAGTTTAGAATTAATTCCCCACTCCATTTCCAAGAAAGCTCCCAGGGTAGGTTACGGAGAATGGAGCCCAGGTGCCAGATACAGAATGGCAAGAGGCTAAAGTCATTCCCCATTATCTCCCAGCACCCGAGTGATCATCCTGCAGATTTTAACCAATATTGTCATGTGGAAGTTTGGTAGTTATTGTTTACCCACCTCCCTTCCCCAAGGGGTCTTGGCAAATGTTTAAGAGATTATTGAGTTCCAAAAAAAACAAATAAAGAAGTCTGTTCTTTT
The DNA here is from genome assembly GCA_004027775.1 of Bradypus variegatus. Taxonomy (NCBI): domain Eukaryota; kingdom Metazoa; phylum Chordata; class Mammalia; order Pilosa; family Bradypodidae; genus Bradypus; species Bradypus variegatus. The sequence continues at coordinate 26,427 of PVKY010000766.1, forward strand.
ACAACATATGAAATACACACTTTTCTTTTAATAAATAGGCTGTGTACATTTGACATTGACAAATGGTCAAGAGACATGGAAACTTATTTTAAAAGACTTTGAAGGGAAAAAATGGCTAGGAATGCTGCAATCCTATGGAAGAGTAGAGTTGGAATTAATGTCAAAGTTTGGGTAAAAAGGGAGAAATGACCATCTATGCTGTAAAATGGCTTAAAGTTTCATTGAACACACACATGTGCTAAGCAAACGTCATTGGAAAAACTCCTATGAGGAGGACCTTACCAGTATCGCTCAATGTTTGGATTTATCTCAAAGAAAATGAGCTCCTCAAAACTTTCCCCGTAGTTTTCTCTGGCAAACGTGGTGCCGAAATAACCACTCAGATCTGGGAGTTCCAATTTACTTAGAGTAAGTTAAGAAGCCATTCTGAAGCTGGGTCAGGAAAACACTTTTTTTTAGTAAGAAATTCCAAACTGATTAATTAAACAGATCTTAACTTATCCCTCCTTGTAAGGGAATTCCTAGATGAGAGAGAGAGAGAGAGAGAGAGAGAGAGAGAGAGAGAGAGAGAGAGAGAGAGAGAGAGAGAGAGAGAGAGAGAGAGAGAGAGAGAGAGAGATTCCCAAAACCCAGATACGAAAATAATCCTTAGGCACCCAGGAATTATCCTTTCCACTCCCAAATCTCCACAGTTCCCTGCACTAACAAGGAAAGCCCCGTGTCCTTCACCACATCTAATTTCCTCTCCTCGCTCTTGAACCCTGAAAGACTAGAGGGAGATATTTCATTTATCCAGAGATGGAAACTCAAGTCATGAAATGAGACCCTGACAAATAACCCAGCCACATAAATGCAAACGTGATGGAGATATTTTAGTTGCCGATCAGATCGCGGGGTGGGGGTGGGAGTCCCTATCTGGAATATGTGAGTCTCCGAGTCTCGGAGTCACCGTTATTCAACAGGTTCCCTTTGCTACCTTGCACACTTCAGCTGCCTAACTGCGTTAGACAACGCGAGTTCTCCTACTTTTCATAGGAGGGTGGCGCCGCCAGTTTAAACAGCTACGGACATGGCCGAGTTTCTCTAGCAGCACAGACCTTAGTATTGGGGCCAAAGGGCTCTTGAGACTGCAAAAATGACCATCCTATGTGGAAAACAATTATCTTTGGGGAGAACTTAGTAGTGTCTTTGCCGAGGAAAGGAGCAAAATTTTGTGAGAGCTTTATGAGAAAGCAGCGTGTTTATGGCATTCTGCGAAACAGACTAAATTGCTATCCCATGAAGAAACATTTGATAAAATATTTGTGTGTCTAAAAGAAAAGCATAATGTTTTGAAGCTAAATTTTTCTTAAGCTGAGGAACTCATGGAAAATTTTCATTTCAATACTATGTCAAATTGGGAAGAATTCAATCCCGGTATGTACTGCAGTCCGCGTTACTCTACAGAAGCAATTTTGAAATCAGGCTACTTTATAGCAAAGAGACCCCTTAACTTAAGAAGCCAGGTCCTCTCCCTTTTTCACGTATTCTTGACCTTGTCTAGAAAAGTTGGAATTTCGGTGTTTAGAAACTGTCTTTGTACAATCGATCTTTAACAAAAAATTTGTTTTTGGCCATCTCATCTGCTGTACACGTATTGTTTTCGTCCTCAAAGTCGGTTCAAGAGAATAGATGACTAGAGTAGGGTGCCGGTGGGGAGGGGCGAGATTTCACTTAAAGGCCAACAAGTGAGGCGAGTTCTATTATAGCAAGGTGCAATTTGAAATCTTTAAAACTACTTCTTGTTTTAGGAGTGGTGATACAAGTGTTGCTAGGGAGACCATTCGGTGAAAAAGACACCACAGGGAAGTGATCTTCTTTTATTGTACTTTGCTAAACGCGACAGTAAAAAAGCCAAACAGGGAGATGCGCGGAAAAACACAACTTGGAGTTGAGGTCTGCAAGTAGGAGAGAGGTGGTGGGGACTGGATCAGGCGCGCCCGCTTTTGAATGCTATCAAATAAGTTGCTGCCAGGCTCTGAAGCGCGCGGCGGGTACGGCGCGGGCTGCGGAGCCGCCTCTCTCCGGGCGGTAGTTATGCAGCGCCTGGGCTCCCGGAGTTAGACCGCCTCGGCCACCAGCAGAGCCGCGAACCAGCGGCCAGGTGAGCCTGGAGGTACATCTTTTGGAACTCAAAACTTCTCGTGGCCGAGACCATGAGCCCAGAAAGTGTGCTCACAGTACAAAACGCTGAAATCCGACTCGGTACAGAATCTGCCAGCTAAGGGGTGGGGGTGAGAAGTTGGCCAAGGAAAAGTTATGGTCCTAAGACCTCTACCATAGAAATGACTGGAAGTGGCACTGCTTTCACTAAGAGCACCCAGCGGAGACTGGATGCAAATTCGGGGAGACACGCAGGCAAATGGTGTGTCGACCTTGGGGCGTTTGAAGTAGTTAACACCGGGCATGGAGCAAGCAAGACTCTCCACCTACCCACTGCATACTCTTTCAACTCGTCGCTTTAGGTTCCGATTGTAAGATTTCGGGAGCCAGTTTCCTATGGTGGGTGGAGTGGTCGGGGAGAGGAATCCGGCGACGGCTGGAACTTCGGGGTTCTGGCGGAAGGGAGAGGGACGGGGGCGTGCTGGGCGCTGTCCATGGTGCTGGGAAGAGGGCGCCTTCACTTCGCTTTATGGCGCCGTCCCCGCACCGAGCTCAGGTGTAAAAGGGGAAAGGGACACACCTCGTGCGGATTTTTTTTCTTTCTTCACGAATGTAGAAAATACACATGTGCCTGTAGAATTTAAACAGTACCCTAGGAGAGTTCTACTGTTTATTTCTCAGTATTTACTGCTCGGTCAGACAGCACTGTTAAATGGTCATTGTAAGATAGTTTCCTCCTTAGTGTTTCATATCTCAAAGTAATGCAACCAGCATTTCTTGATGCACGGAAGAGGGAGGAAGAAAGAAAGAGAGGCAGTTGGCTATTTCCAGATCTGATAGGAAATAAAAGCACAGCATGACTTAACCTGTTAGATAGCATGAGTTTATTGAAAATATTAAAAATATGTGGAATCCATTTCACCTAAAACTCCACACTTGCCAAATGCAGTTAGATACGCAGATAGATAGTCATCAAGAATAAAAGTGGTGATTTAACTATTCAAATTACATCTGGGATGGGTAAGATTTCATGCTAAGTTTTAAAATGGTATGCTAACAAAGCATTTTCTTTAAAAAAATTGATTTCTTGAACACAGGATAGAGGTAGAAATTATTTCTAAATTAGGGTAAAGAACCAAGCAGAAGCATAACCTAACTAGTAGGTGAAACACACTTTTGTGAATAATAACATTAACATGTATTTATGAAATCATATGACAGATATTTAATGTAGAATATTAACTATGGTTCAAATCAAAAGTGTGGAAAACAGGAAAAGAATTGATCTTAATTTTGTTAATCATGAAAATCTTACTTAGCTTTGGCAACTTGAATCCATGTGACAAGGAAGAAGGAAAAGGGCATGCATTCAAACAGCTGACACAATGATCAGCAGCAACAGACAGCATCGCATTTGATATTTGATATCAAGCACTAGATCAATATTTGTGAGATCAATGCAATTTTAATGGTTTTCTTTCAAAACTGTATGAAAGCCAAATTGTGACACTCTGTGCTAGGGTTATTTTTAGGACTGGTTATTCCAGAGGATGATATTAAGCAATTTACTGAAGCAAAGCAAAGTAAAAGCAAAAAGGAAAAAAAAAAATCCCACCACAACAAACCATCAATATTTCTTCAGTTGATAAATTCTGATTATCCAAGTACCCAGAAAAGGTGTTAACATTTATTGGAAAAAAGCCATTTATTTAATTATGGTTTAAAAAAGAAAAAACAAGCCTTTGAAAAATTATTTGGACATACAGGAAGATGAGCTGAACCAGAGATACCTTCTTCAGACCAAATGGGATTAGGTGTTACTTGAGCAAAATGAAATGAAAATGATGAAAAGAGAAAGACTTAGGCCTTTCAGCTATAGGGTCAATTCCTTTACGCACGGAACTTTGTAGGAAATAACTGTTGGTTTATTTTTTTTTACTCTCTTGCAGAATAAAAATCTGAAACTCTGAGAGCCCTATCTAAACTCTTAGCAATTCTCCCACAAAGGTGAAATGCAGAAAAAAAAAAGGTATAAATATTTTCTATTTTTCTTTTAAGAGTTTATTCCTTAAAAATAAAATGCAAATTGATTTAATTCAGAGGCACATAGGTCCTAAACCTATAGTTATATTTTGACTCATTTGCTTATCTGCTGATTCTGTTTGATAATGCTAAACTTGGATTTGTTTGTTTTTACAGATACAATTTTGAGGAATTTTCACCTAGAGAAATCCAAGACCTTCAGTCCAAACAGCAATTTCTGGGGAGGTAGATGATAAGGGCAGGGAGGGGGAGGGAGAGTAACTAGGTGAACATTAAGCTAAGAACAGTAACAAAGGTGAGATGTGGTGATCCTCAGCAGTGTTTGTGACAAGCAGTTGTTCAAGTTTTTAGATTATAAGAGAAATTTGTAATTCAATGTTAATTTAAAACCTGGGAGAAACTGGTTTCTTTTTTCAGTTGAGATAATAGGGATATTTTAGGAAATTTGTGATGCTTGATCTAATGACCTCTCATCCTCTTTCAGACAGAGAATAAATACTTCAAAATGATGTGACTCTTAAACATTTTTCTTCAAATGTTTCTTTTTTCCTAATGTTTTTATTGATGACAGTAAATTGCCTGTTAAGAAACTAATTTTTTATTATGTACAGATCACTTGAAATAAAAGGCATTGAATAGTTTGCTCTTAAATGAAATTCATAACTGAGTCCTTCTGCAGTAGAATGATGCACCTAGTCTGTTCTTTAAGAATCTAGGTAAAGGCATATTTTCCAGAATTTTAATAACTCCATAAAAGCATTCACTCTCTGCATGTGTCTCTATGCTCTATTGTATTTCAAATTTGGCAGATTGCCTACAGACTGAAGACATCGACAGCTTAAATCAATTTTTTTCTTTAATGAAATAAAGCCAACCTTAAACACACAAATACATATAACATACAGAGAATTTACAGATGCAAGTGAATTTGAGGCATTTTTAAACAATATACCTTGTAGAATTTAAACATGAAAAATTTATTTAATAGAAAATAAATTTACAAATTATTCATGATGACCAACATATACCAAACACCTATGTTACAGGCACTGAAAAGACATGCACACACACCCTATGTTGTCTCTGTGTGTCAGGAGAAATGGACAGGAATGATCATATATTCTCCATGGATAGATATGGGCATGGATATATATATGTACATATGGATTATATATATTTTTCTATTCAGTCTTTTAAAAAACCCTGAGTTATTTCAAAGAAGCAAATGACCTTTATATTAATTGTAGTTAATTTGGACTTCTTTTTGACTAATCATATTATGAACAATAGTTTTCCTCAGTAGGTATGAAGGACAGTACTTTGAATTTAAAAGTTTTGTGCTCCCAAAATGCTGCTCTTCTTAAGCCACTTTGAAGTAATGCTAGTGAATCTAAGATCCAGATCTACATGTTAATCTCTGGTTTTGCCTTCAAACAGAATTCAGTTACAAAGACCTTGGAAAGATTTTGCATCTATTCAGGAGATGAAAACTCTTTAATTTTCTGAGGAGTAAAAACTCCCCAAGAAACTTCATATAGCTTCTTAGATTTTGCTTAGCATACGTGATAAAACATTGATTGTTGCAGTTTGGTGACCCATGAAATTTGGGGGTTAGTTTTCTCTTCAGACCAGAGCATATAATTATGCAAATAAAGAGCTGTCACTGATCTAGTGAAATACTCACAAACACATGCACTCTGAAATTGGACAGAAAAGTGAAAATGGTTGGTGATGTGATGGTGCCATGGTTTGTTTTCCTGCCAAGTTTCTATCCAAGTTCATTATTCAAATTGTAAACTTTTAAAAGAGACATATCATTCTTGGGTGTTAGTTGTCTTTTCATTTCAGATTCTTTGTATTGGCACTACAGGCTGGCTGCGAAGTACAGTTTGACATTATTTTACCTATGACAGTTTCCCATATTATCCAATGTAATAGTCAAGAAAGAAAAAGCAGAATGATCTGGAAAGAAAGATGCAGGACCTCTCCAGATTTCTTTCTAGAAGCAGGCTACATGTCTGTCTCCAATAGAATTCAACTCCAACAATACAAAGGATATAGTGAAAAGTTTTTCAGAAATCTCAAGGCAAAAGACTGAGAAGGCCTCAAGGATTAAGTAAAAATTTCCATTTTCAGACTTTTTACATCCACAGGGAAAATACTGGTCACTGTGTGATGTCCACTTAATGGTCAAACTTCCAGGACTACTTTCTCCCATGTAGCAATTAAAGCCAACTATAATAATACTTGGTGTCTTTAACCTTTGTAGTTCATCCACACTAACTATTCCTCTAAAACCTTTGTGCTAAGACTTAACAACACTTCTTCACTCTAATCATGCTTTTTGGCATTGAGGTCTCCCATTTCTAAAGTTACCATTGCAAGGGCTGTTGCATAATTTTAGATGTCATGCAGAGTCCCACTGATGAATCTGAGAAGGCTCATGTCAGACCACTGACTACTAAAGACATCACTACATGAAAGATCAGTGGTGTGAAACTTTAAAAACATTGATCCAAACGAATCAATTAAATCAACATTCATCCCTTCTAAATGTGAGGTTTAAGACCATCATTGTTGCATTTTTTTTTTACCCTACATAGATTTCATGATAAACGATGGAATGCTTTGATGGCTACTTCTATTCTCGAATCTCCGTTAATCGACTTTGTGCTATTTCCTTCTTTTCAACATCTTCCACTTGGTGTACATTCTTTACTTTTAGTACAGTGCATGACAGTTGCAATGCTTTAAATCTAAAACCCCCTAACAAAGACGATGCTTTAGGTAGGGTAGCTTTAAGCTCTGTGAAGTGTTGATTAAAAACCCTTTCCCAGACTCAAACTGATCTTTTTGGAGATTAATAGAATATTAGATAAAAGGAAGACGAACAATTCAAGAGACTCCCACTCAGTCACTCTATACAAGGAAGGAAGGAAGGAAAGTATTCCATTTTTGAAAGGGAGTACCTCCTGGAGTCTTTTATTTTATATTATTACAGCCTTAATAAGTAATCATAAAATAACCACTACCATTACCCTTTTTTTTGCCATCTATAACTCAAATATAAGAATGTTCCACATTTATTTAAAGACATTTTTCTCCACAGAGGCATAGGGAACGTTTTTGAGAAATTTTTAGACTTTCTGTAATAATATTCTTTCTTAAATGAACTAAAATGACAGAACCAACAGGAATCTGCCAGTTTACAATAAAACGATGATTGTAACAGGAGACATGTGCTGAACTGGAACTTCAGAAAACCCAGAGAAACATGAAAAAAAGAAAAAAACCAAACTTATTAGCACTAATATTATTAGCACTAATAAATATATTAAATATTTTGTCAACATACCTTCTTGAAGGAATTACAGGGTTTTAAGGAAGGAAGAGCTGTAAAATAAATGTAAGTTACTTTCAGATTGTACATAATATATCAAGAACCCATATATAGGAATTTGGGAACAATTTAGTATCACCAGACTCTTTTTTTGTAAAACACATTTATTTATGGAATATTAAAATTTATTTTATAAAACAATAGTTTAACAATGGGCTGTTTAAATTTCATTGATAGCTAAGGAGATATTTTGGATATTAAAAACAAATGTCTTTTAAAAAAGTTTGTTTTGTGAAAGTTGACTCAATTAAAGCCTGGATATTACTATTACAACAACAATAATAGTAAAAATTAACAGTTAAAAGGTTTAGAATATTGAGAAATGTTTTACCATTCTTTTCAGGTTTCTGCTTTTTTATTAACCTCTGTATAGTTGGTGAATAAATACATTTCACAGCAAAAATAATATGCCTCTGCTTGTTGGGAAAACGGTTTTTATTTTTAAATGGTAAACAGAAGTATGTAGTGAATAGGAACTCCTGTGCTTTATTTTTTTATGGTATAAACAATAATGCAATACAAGTCAAAGCACAAGGCGGAAACTTGAGAAAAAAACAATTATTACAAGTAGATATCTGCACCCCACCTTCAAACAGCCATGAAAACTTTTAAAGACTGACCAAATCCCACGGTTTGTACCATTAGAAAGCTCCAAAGCAATGTCTGGCTTTTTAGTTTTGACAAGATCATCTGGCATCTTAGATGTATTAACAACTCCTTCCTTCCCATTTCAGTGTCTCTAACAACTAAGTATATTTAAAATAAAAAGCCCACATCCTAACTTTAAATCTCTATTCTCCTAAAAGCCAGTCAATAGAAACCAAAAATGCGGAGAAGATCAGAGCAGAAATACTGTTAATATCTGGCTGCACCCAAGCAGGCAGGCTACTACCAACTGCTTGTTGTTGCTACAGGAAAATTGAGGTGAGCAATATTATTACATTTATACCAACAGACCCATAATCAACAGGTTAAAATATCCTACATTAGAAGGAGTCTGAGCAGTTATCAGTTGGTGGTCTGGGATGGCTTGCCTCGCTCTCTCCAGGTTGCCACAGCCCAGACCCACAAGGTGAAATTAAATTTACACAACTTAAATTTGCAAACAGCTCTCTATAGATAGTTAACCAAGACCTAAAACCCAGTAGTTTTAAAGTATTAAAGACAACTAAACAATGATTTACTCTAGTTACAAGGAAAGGTTATTAACAGAGAGGTAAGAAAATCTAAGAGAAGGAATAGGAGTGATTTACTTTATAAGCTGAGCACATTAACTTTAATTTTGCTCAGGCAGCTGCATGAATTTAGCATTGTGCAAGTGCTGATTTTAAAAAGAAATGCTGTAAAACTTGTTTCTTGTGAATGTTTTCAAATACTGAAGGCGCCAAACAATTTATAACACTTTAAAAAATATATTCAATCTACATCAATTCTCAAATCCTTTCTCTGAAACATACCATTATCTTATAGATGTCACCATTTATTCTAAAATAGGAGAGATCGAACATAGGGATTATACTTTTTTAAGCTATTCAGGAACTGGATAAAAGGCCATTTTGATATTTACTCTTCTGTTGTTTCTGGCTAGATAACATCAAAAGATATGCAGACATGACCACTGAAAAAAGGATCACTTTAATTTACCATCATTAAAACTATAAGAATTAATGTATTTATATGCCAAACATAGCATGAGATATCAGTTTTAAAACTTGCTGAAATTGGTTTATAATATAAAAACATTTATCTATGAGGTGGTAGATTTTAAGTTATTTTCTGAGGAGTTAAGACTGTTCTAAATCATTATGGGTACATTTTTTCATGTCCTCAAATAAGGCAAGTATGTTAAGTGTTGCATACACTTTAAAAAAGGATGGAAAAATATTAAATTCAGGTCCTCATCTATTAGAAACAGAATATTTACTAGATAATTAAATTCTTCAAGTAATTAAAAAATGATTGTTAAAATTTAACATTTAATTCAAAAGTCAGTAAAATCTTAACTTATTTTACCTCTTGTATTTCACAGTGTTGGCCAGGCCTTAGCTGGATTTAAAATGCTTAACTGTTGCAAATATAGGGCAAAACTCTACAGAGTAAGTGGAGTGCAAAAAATTATACCACTGGACTGAGAAGAGAAAATCTTTCACACCAGGTCTCAACCTTTACTTTGGAGCAGAAAATTTACAAGAATAATTTTAGCCCCATTCAGCCTTCCAGAAGGAAAAGGCTCCTGAGTACACAGGTTCATTTCCCCGTTGACAATAAAAAAAATTCTATTCTTAAAAGGGCCTAACTCCATGAAAGTTCAGAATAGATCATTCTAGTTAGGATCGACAACAAAAAACTTTCGCCATATTAAGATTTAAAAAGCAAAAGTCAAGTGTGTTATTTAAATCACAATTCCACTCAATGCACGTTACATATTTAAAAAATTCAAGTCAATTCCAATGACCAAGTTGGAAATTCCATTGAAAAGGGGACCTTTCACACATAAACACAGAATATCTTCTCATCACCATGTTTTGGTTTAAACAATCTCTTCTGCAATTAGTCTTGTGTAAAAATCTCATATTCAACTTGTAAAGATTTTCAGCAGTAATGTGGAATCGGTACTGACAAATTTTTATGCAGTTTTTCTTTTGGTCTCGAAATGAAAATAGATCGCTAGGGAGGGAACAATCTGCACGCCCCAAACCACGTAGTGCGTCGTGGCATTCGTGTTCTCAATTTAAATTTGGCTTTTCTGAAGGGGGGGGGAGAGGCATAAGATGCCCTCAGGGAAAAAAACCTATTTAAAATGGAAGTTTGAAGTCTAGAGTAGAAGTTTGCTCCAGTTCAGTGGCAAAGAAACGAACAAAACATGCCTAGGGGTGGGGATGGAGCGGGACTGGGGGAGGAGTAAGCAGCGGGGCGCACGGCGGGCTGTAGGACCGCGCAGACGCCGCTCGCCCCGCAGCGCGGGCGCGGGTTCCGCCAGGCAATTAGAGCCGCGCGGGCCGCGCCGGGCAGGGCGCTGTCAGCCTGAATCTGCGCGCTGACGGGCAGCGCGAAGCCCGAGCTCAGCCCGCAGGAAGCACGACCAGTGAACCCATATTGCTTTGACAGTTGCACTCATCTAGAAATAATGCAAAACGCTATTTAGATGTATATATCACGACCCTGTGCTCTAGGAAGAAAACAATCTAATGAGGGGCTGGGGGTCTGCTCGCCGACGACAAGCAGTTAGGAGACGTGTGGATGCATGCCCGAGTGTGGTTCCTTTTCTTCCCTCCCCCGTCTCGCTCGCTCTCCTCTTACAACTCTTCGTGTTTTATTCTGTGGGAGCGTCGCGTCAGAGCCGGCTTGAGGGAACTGGTCTTTGCCTCAGAGGCTTCGGTAAAGAATTTGAAAATAGACGGGAAACTCTTCCAGGAGGTCAGCTCATGACGATCGGTACCTGCAAAAACAACAGATTCGGTTACCAGGCGGCCTCGCTCCCGCGAGCGAAGCGAAGCCGGGGCCGAGCCAGGCCGAACCGAGCGAGACGCAAGGCCGCCCTCCGCCCGCGGCTCCTCACGCCCGACCCTGGTCTCCGCCCCTGGGTCCCACCCCTCAAGCCCGAGTGCCCTGCGCCCCAGCCTGGCCCCTGACCCTCCGCCCAGGCCCGGCGCGCGCCCGTCCTTGGAGCGCAAGCCCCCAGCGCCCGGCCCCCGCCCTGCGTACGCCCCCTCGCGGGCGCGAGTTTCCGGACTCGTGACGCGGGCGAGGGCAGGCCCACCTGGCGCGTGGCTGCTGGCCGCGGCAAGAAGGCGCGGCCTGCGGGGCTTGCCCCAGCACACCTATACCTGGGAGTCACTTTGCTCCCCAGTGCTCAGAGGAACCTGCGCTTCTGCCAAATCCGCGTCTCCACAGGCGGCGCCCCCAGACCGCCTCACGTCAGGGTCCCCATCACGCCCCAGACGCGCGGACGCCGCAGGAATGTTATCCGCGGATCGCCTGAGGGGCGGTGGGGCTGTCCCCGGGGCCCTCAGCCCTTCCGGGCCAATCGAGGCGCTGGGTGGGAAGGGCCACTCCCTCTCCCTGCTCGAAACCACCCACTTCCCCGGGCTCGGAGCGCGCACGGGGATCGGTTTCCCCTGCAGGCGAGCAGGATCTGGCTTTAGCGCCCCCACCCCCCGAGCACCCAAGTTTCTTTGCTTCCCGCGAGAGAAAAAAAAAAAGTTTAAGTTTTTTCTTTTTCTCCTGGAGGCTGTGCTTTTAGGATAGCCTCTGTTAGGTCTTTGGGACCACCATATGGGATGCTTAACGAAGGATCAGATTCAAAACAGACTGTCTTGAAGTGTCCTAGCAGGCTCCGTTTTTACAGGTTTTAAGGGAGAGTTTTAGAAAAGCTAAAAAAGTGTTAAAAGCAGTGACTACTAAAAAAAGCGCACCGAAGCCTCCTATTTTGTCAACAGGCATTCAACTTAGAAAATGCAGGTTTAGTTGTCAATTTACGGGGTTATTTTGTTTTACTACACCTTCTTTCTGTTGCTTCAATTTATACTAATGTACAGTATTTTTCAAATAAAATCTACCTTCAGCAGGCGGTAAACAGCACTGATATAGACATAAGAATAGATGATAAAAATTATCTGTTTTTGATTCCCTGTTTATATAATTTTATCAGTAGCTTCATAACTCTGGACAATTTTTTTATTAGAAAATAAAAACAATTACAAAGACTCTCCCATAGAAATAATGAGTGACTAGCTGTAAAAAAGCTGAAATCTCTTCCTGGATCACTCAATTATGCAGAGATGCTGCCTCGAAGTCTCCGTCTTCAGGGCCTCCGTCTGATACTTTAACATTGTTAATGTTAATTCTTTAGTCTGTAATAGTAGGTCATTGCTATGGTTACTCTACAATGGTGCAACACTTTGCTTTCCCCTTCAGCTATTCGCTGAGACCTGGTAACCACATTTGTTGCCTAGCAACAGTTTTGTGACAGTATCACAATCTGGGAGTTACAACAATAATGATACTATGGCTGCCAGAGAGCAGAAAGCTACAGTCTGTGCATGTGACTTAGCTGTGGGAGCTGGCCCTACTAGTATCAGCACAAGGAACCCTTCTCTTTATAGGTGTGCCCTCACAAGGACGCTCTCTATCCTCCCTACCCTCTGCATTTTGCCCCTAAAAATCTACATTTGGAACCAAGAACCAGTAGTGAAGTCATATCCTTGAGAAATATCCCTCAACACTACTGTATTCAGACTAAAACATGAGGTCATTTCTCCATTTGCTTACTCATTTTGGGCAAAATTCAATATTATTCAGTGGGAGGGAGGGGTAAGTATAGATTTATCCTGGCAAATCCTGAAGTGCCTGATTGGATTCTGGCACGTCTTAACAGAATTCCTGGAAAAAATTTACATATATGCATAACTTCATGAAGGGTGTGTACAATTTCAAGTTGAAAAAATATATCTGTCTAGATATTATTACTATGTTTGTTGATTTATTTAAAAGACAATCTTAAAGGATTCCTTTGAATTTGGAGGAACTGATAGTCTCTAAACCCAAGTGAGCAGTTCTAGATATGCTCTGAAATGCTGCTTCAAATAATATTTTGAGGGTATATCTAAAAAGTGGCCCAGTTCTGACTAGGTTTATGAAATATCTTCATTTCTATGAGGTTTGCAACACTTGTTTTCTTTCAATACCAACTACTAATTGGACTTATAATGATAAAATATTTAAAAATAAATATTCTCTTTGAAAGACCATTGTCATATGCATACTACATAGTAATACCATCCCCCAACACAATAAGCAAAAAATAAATAAATAAAAATAAAAAAATAAAAAAAATAACAAGGTGCTAATTGTCTCTTTTCCTTCCCATTTCCCTTGCTTCTAGCCACATTTGGCATTTCCTCTATAGTGATCACGCTTAGACCTACTAGTGTTAACAAGGCTAGGATCAATTTGCAAGCTTTCTGAGGGAACTACTCTTATAATTCCTCCCACCCCTTGAAAACCAATTCAAACTTTAAGTCTAGAGGAAACCAAGGAGTCAATGGTCTTAGGCAATTTTAACTCCTTTATTTATTCTTCCCTGGTGAAGATCCTTCTGAAATATGAACAGATTTCCCTGCTGATAAAATCACTAGGAAGGCTTTTTAGTTTTAGATTATGATGACTCTGCTTTATTATTATTGGGCTGAAAAGACCAAAGTCCAACTGAATATCTGTACTGGCTCTCAAAATTCATCTTGCAATTTAAGAGTAAAATAATGAGAATGTGTGCTTCTGTTAGAGAAGGGGAATTGTAAGGGGTAAAGGTAAGAAACAAGGTGGGTTAGAAACCCAATTACAGACAATGGGAGGGAAGGGGGATGGTCCCTAAACTAAGGAATGGTACTATGACTATTTTATACAAAAATGGCTTCCTTCCCCAAATTTTTGGAAGTGTATTTTTTTTTCATGTTGCATTATTATTTTTTTTTCACAGTGTACAATCAGTTGTTCATAGTATCATCATAAAGCTGTACATTTATCACCACAATCAGCACCTGAACATATTGGTTACTAAAAGAAAAATTGCATTCTGTGCTCCTATCACACAGTATTATGCTATCTATTTCTGGATCTATACAATCAATCCTAAACATTCTGTAGTCCTTCAGC
>PVKY010000767.1:0-15000 GCA_004027775.1 Bradypus variegatus
TGTAGAGGGAACACTCTTGCCCCCATCCCCGGGTGAGAAACAAGGCTTTCTGCAGACTGTGATTGTCTTGACGTCGCTGCCATTCCCGTGAAGGGGGCTTTTCAATGTGAAAGAAGCTGTTTCTACAGGGAAAGGATTTGCCCTTGTAAAGTTGAAAGTTTACGCTTGTCATGCATGAGTTCAAGGGAAAGGGAGACAACAGTGATGGAGAAAGACATGAATGTTCAAGGTCATGTGGTTTTGAAGGGCTCATTTCTGAGCCTTAATTATGATCCATCATTTACACGGAACACAAGATTCTTGCCACCCGGGAGGAGCCAATGTGGGACCACAGACTTGTTTCCCCATTCCTAGCCCCTTCACCTTCCCATTACCAGCTAGTCAATCCACTCCCCCGTGCTCTGGAGCCTGCAGGATTCAGAATTGAATTTCAGGTAGAACTGCAAACTTCAAGTCTAGGCATCTTGCTGTAAAGGCAAAGATTATGAGGGTTAAACACGATCAGCTTTCTACAGGCAATAACAAAAGCAGGTGAAATCATTCTAGAAAACTCTATGTTATACCGGATGGTAAAGACGTTCTTTATTTGACATCAAAGAGTACCTTGGCAGGAGAGGAGCCCTCCCTCTCGGTACTTTGACTAAACTGTAGGTAATTAGCCCTTAATTCCACTAAGTATCTTTCCCCTAGAAGAGCTGTCATATTTGATGGCCAGAACCAGATGATCTGGAATCCTAACTTCAGCCGGAGCAAAGGAGTGTTTAGGAGTGTTGGAACACACTCTGATGGCCAGAACCGTGCTCTTTTTTGTCGGCCATTATCGAATCCGCAGACAAAAATTATAATGAAGGCTAATTTTTATTGTGACCCCTTGTTGACAGCGATGATGATGGGTGATACGGAGATGGCTTGGTGCCTGGGTTCCAGGATCATTTATGAGTTGGTGAATCCTGTGACCTTGGAACCAGCCTTCTGGGCTGGGGTAGAACTGGGTCACCTCCTAAATCCCAGATCCCACTGTTTAAAGGACGTCGCGCTTCTCCTTTACGGGGGCTGGAGAGCGACTCGCCAGGACACGGCCAGGCCTCTGGTCTCTGCACGTACAGCTCCACAAGGCACAGCATCCTCTAAGCAGGACACCGCCCATCCCTTAAGCATTTCCTACGTCTCCCACTGACCGAACAAACGGGCCTTTTGAGTCGCTCTTTATGGGGACAGGATGAGGCAGGACGGCAGCTGACAATTTTATGGAACATTTTCCTGAACTCTAAGCACAAATCCATCTTTCTTATGGGATGCCACCACCAGTCAGCCGGGTGTGTTTTAATTATTATTTTAATTTCATCTTGGCAGAAAGACACTGGAAGATGGTGCCCTTCGAGGGACGCCTGTACTTTGGGGGGCATTTATCCCTCGGCTTTTGGCTGCCGGTCCCCGCCCCACACAGAGGAGGGGCATCTTTTGGCTCACTGTCTCCTGGTGGGTGGGGGACCACCTTAGTCCCCCAGCCTGCTCCTTACTGCTTGGAGGGTCCAGGCAACAAGGGCGCCATGTGTTGGCGCCTCCCAGATGCTCCGAACAAGCACCGAAGGGTAGGTGGAGGGTGGGCAAAACCACTGCCTCAACAACAGTTTCCGTCCTAGAGTGGCTGCTTTCCGCTTGCACTTACGTCTCCCTGGTTACTCAGATCTGGTGGAGGAATTACCCGGCGAAAGAATGATCAAGCACCCATAATTGAAATAGGCACCTTACGTGTCTTTCCTTGACTAGAACTCTCTCTGTGAAGAATCACTGAGACACATACATGTTGGGAAGATATTATTTATACACTTGGATTTGGGATTTTCTTTGCTCATGTTACATCTTGGGTGTGTGATGGCAATAAGGTCCTCGTATCAAACGTTCCTCCTTTACGAGTTGAAATAATATGATGCTAATGACCCAGTAAAATTAGAATTTAAAACTCAGGATGACCACATCCTGAAACTGTATTGATAATCCAGAGTTTGCATTTTGACTCCTCAAATATGATCCTCAATATTTAATTCCAGGCCATGACTTGGAAACTAAATACAGAAATCTAACTTTCCAAAAAACAACACACCAGAAACACCAAAAACAGGAAAAAAAAATTAAGTAATAAAGTTTGCACAGACAAATCTTGTGTCTTTAAGCAATAAGTACTTTACTTAACAAATAATAAAATATTTAATAAAATTAAGAGTGGAAAGTACACAGAATAGCAATTATGAATTCAAGTCAGGGCATTTTGCATCTGGGTTACATTCATGAAATTTGTATTGTAACCCTGGAGGACTGTGTTTGGTCTTTATTGATTGTATATATTCTGGAAGTTTCATGTCACTCATTTGTTTTCATATAAATCTAAAATACGGTATTCATCCCATACGTACATACGGTAAAGTAATCAAGAAAAACACTTTCCGGACCTGCACCCCCCCCCGCCCAGTTTAAAGGAAAATGTCAGTGTACTAAATTCATGCTAACTGACAACTCCATGAAGGGGCTAAAACACTGCCAGGTACACAGCAGGTGGCCACTATAGATGTTCCCCAATAAAAGCCAGAAACAGGAAGCCCAAAACACAGGTCCCTAAGGCAGGGATCTGTCTTAAATGATATCATTTGTCAGGTTTCCAGCATCTTGTGGTGGTGAACACAAAAAGAAGGCCTGTGTTGTACTGAGGACATTACATCCTCATTAGCCAGAATGTTCCTTCAGTACGGAATGCAGGATTTTCATTTTAAAAAGCAGCAGCTACTTGTCACTGCACTTTGCATTCAATAAATACTGAATGTACTACTAATGACCATTTATCGGTGCTCGATTCTATTCCTGAGAAATTTGATTCAGATGAAATCACGTAATAACAATTTACAGAACACATCGTGCAACACCTGAGCTGTTTCCACGACGTTTCTCACGGACGGCTGGGAGCAGCCGGCAGCGGAGCCGCCATCCGAGGGGCCCCGCGTGGCACCTGCTGGGCTGGCACTTCTTGCTTGGCAAAAGCAGGTGAAGGCACAGCGCCTCACTTTCGGAAGCCACATGCTCACGGACACTAATCCTCGGAGAGCCTTCCTCCCGCCGTCTGCCCTGACCCTGACCCTGTAGGCAGAGGGCGGGGAAGGCCAGGCTGAGGACCGAGAAGTAATTTGTCTGCCAGGAGGGTTTGGCCTCGGCTGCTTCCCTAAAACAAAGGCAGACGATGGCCTGGATCACGGATGGTACGTTTTGTCACCTGGCGTGGTGAGCACCCCACCATTTCACCTCTCATTAGAGATGAGCCTGACCAGCAACCCCAGAAATGGGAGCTGATGCTGAACTACTACCCTCGATTTACAAATCATTTTTCAAAAGAATAATACAAAAAAAGTTTAAACATATTTTTGGCATTCTCTGAATGGGTGGAATCTTTCATGCTTGTTTTCTAAGAACAAATGAAAATAGCCTGCACTGTAGTTTCTTCCTGGGTTTGGGGGAAAAGAGGACATGAGGTTTTCAGATTATGTTTTATTTTAAACCTGGGTACTTCGAAAAACATTTTTTTTTTTTACATAGCTGAATTGAGTCTGTTCCCTCAAAACATAACGCATTTCTGTTCTATAGCTTAAGGGATCCATCAGTTAAAATGTTGCTCTTTCATCTTTATTACCCACCCATTAACATGAAAGAACCCGGGACTCACTTCAGTTTAGAAGCAGCAATTTAGTGGCTGACGTCCCTGCTCAAGTCTTCTCAAAGGGACAAAGTGCATTATTGCTTGGATTTCACACATCTATCTGCATAAGAAGCAACTAAGCCTTTCAGACATACACTATGTTAAACTTAATAATATTCTTTGATTAGATTATTTTATTACGACATTTTTCCATTACCAGTCATTTCCCGTGCGCAGTTACGTTCATAAAACCTGCCTCTTCCCCCCGTTGTCTGTTTGTGTATATAAAAGCGAGGCGAGGTCTCTTTCCGTTTAGCTGCTGGATCTGAGAGGCACAGATTAATAACCAGGCGCGGCGCTGGACGGGCCCTGCTCGCGCGGGCACCAGTAACCCTCCGCAATAATGAGGACACAAAGAGGCTCCCATCAGGCCGCCAACCCTCGTCATAACTCAGAGGCATCACAGAGGCAGTGGCCTCCAGTGTTATTTGTCTTTACTGCAGTTGTGACACTTCGGCATGATCCATAATTTGGCAGCTATTTACCGTGACATTTCCCTTCAGTTCAGCCATAACATTCAGTAAAGCCATTATTTGGTTCCATTTACCATATAAATTGTATTGTTGTGCATGCATGCTAGCAGCTACGTTAGGTACCTGAAAATGAGTAAATCTTGTAAAACAGATACTAACCGTGAGTCAGTGGTAGAATTTCCTTGCTCCTTAGACTGGGGCAGAGAAGAATTTCATATGGTCAGAAACTTTTCATCTTTAATTTTGTGCATATTTATTTAATGGGCTAGACAGACGGAAACCCAGGACTCTAAAAACGCATCTGGTGGAAGAGCTTTACCTTAAATTAGAGGAGCACTGGGGCATTTCCAGCCTCAGATGGAATCTGGAGCAGCTCGTGGCATGAAGGCTAAAAGGCCAGTGGATGTGTGTGGCATCAGGTGACATGACAAGAGGCACCTTATCCCAGCAGAGCACGTGGAGAACTGAAATGGGAAGCCAGGGTCAGCGGCTGCCGCCTGTGTTTCCTGTTACCATAGGTGGATGGCACTGCCGAGCCTGGAGGCTCTATCTGTTAGACCTATCATGTTTCCACAAGCCAAGGCCCTACTGTGTGTGGGCACCAGGCTGTCCCCCTGCTCTCACCCCCCGGCTGGTGCTGGTGAGCAAAGACTTTCCCTTGGAGAGTTCAGGTTTTGTTACGTGAACTCCGGCTGAGATGGAGCACACACTTCCCCCCTTTCCTGTGCATATATTAATTTTAATTTTAAGAGTTCTCCAAACCTGTGCAGTTTCCCTTTCCAAAACCTGCTTTACATACACAGGAATTTTCAACACCCATTTGCTTTTGAAGCTAGGAGAGAAATTTTCCATTTCATATGGACTTGCCAGAATGATGTGGATAAAAACTGTTAAATAATACGTCATTCTTTAAAATATGTCTGCGTTCATTTAATCATTTCTCTAATAACCTAACATAATCAAATTGGGGATAGATTCCCCCAAATTTCTATCTAGACAGTGGGCTAGTGGTTTGTAGACCAACAGGGCCATTTCCTGATAATATGGACTCTGAAAATATGTGGCTGATTTTTGCTATGTTCCTCACTTACGGAGTACTTATCTGCATAAGACCAAACTATCCTAAGCAAAGAAGAATTTGTCAACTATTTTCAAGACAATTTAAAAATTTCATCAGGCTGAAGACATGCTGATTTGATCAGCTCTCACATGAGGAATTAATTTAGTTCCCTGGAACACCAAAAGCTGGGATGAGATTGTCCAGGACTAAAGAACTGAGTATAAACGTTTTACCTCTTAGCCATCAGGGAAGTGTTATTAGCACGTTATTTTCAAGGGAGGGGGAACAAAAGAGACAGACAGAAACAGATTCACTAACACCTTACTTTTGTTTTAAGAAATATTATATCCATTACCAACTAAAAATAAATTGAATTTAGTAATTCCGAGACATAAAGTGCCCATTTTCTTTCTTTTTTGATTTATATCATTGTTGTTTTTACAGCTTACTGCTGACAGAGTGAGGTAATTCAACCACAATTTTCCCAGTGTTCTTCCCCATGTACATGTAATCGATGGCGCGGAACACAGACTCCAAGCCAGTAAACCTGCCCTCTGGAGACCCATCTCCCAGGTCCACCTTGCAGAGCAGCTCCCCGTGTGCACACATCTCCAGCAAGTGGTCCATGGCCGCTCGGTGCTGGGAAAGGTAATGGTTCAGGAAGAAGCCCTGGACACGGGCGGACTTCTTGAGCAGTCTGGCGGGCAGCGCTCCTGCCTTGACCGGCGAGAGGCCGGAAGGGCTTTGGTAGCCAGAGACGAACCCAATGATCAGCAAGCACCCTTTGGTGGCAAGAGCGTCCACGGCCAGGTCAAACACGGCTCCCCCTACAGACTCATACACCACATCCACCCCTTTTGGGTGCTCCTGCCTGAGGACAGAGCCAACGTCCTCGGTTTTATAGTTGATGGGGCGGTCACAGCCGATGGACTTCAGGAAACTGGCCTTTTCATCAGAAGAGCAGGTTCCAATGACGTGGCACTTGGCCTTCTTCGAAAGCTGCACGGCAAACTGGCCTGTCCCCCCGGCTGCTGCTGTGACCAGCACTGTTTTCCCTTCTGCCAGTCCGCCGAGCTCCTTCAGGCTCAGGTATGCGGTGGTGCCACTCACCAGCAGGGAGAGATACTCGGGCTTCACGGCGGGCACTGGAGTTGCAACGGCGGCCGGCACCACCGTGTACTCCGCAAAAGAGCCAGGTGTCACGTGAGCCACTGCCTGGCCCACCATGTACCTGGCACTAGCAGACAACCCCAAGGCGACCACCTCCCCGAGGCCTTCAAAACCTGCGTCGAAGGGGAGCCGAGCGGAAGGGTCATAGCGACCTGCTGCATAGTTTATGTCAGATGCATTAACGCCAACAAATCTAGAAGAAAACAAGCACAGAACATGTATTAAGAGGTTTTCTTTGCCAAGGTCTTTACATCCCACTTAGACAAATTCCTCTAATCCTGTGTTCTGGGGAGGGGTTGCAAAGCTCTGCATTCTGAGAGAATTCAGGAAAATGTGGTCTGGCTGTTCAGTTGAAAAAAAAAATCACGTGTTAGCTCAACAGTGATTTTCAATCAGAGTTTTGGCATATTTTGTTTCATCAGTTTGGAAATAATTTCGTATCACTTTTAATCATCAAGCTACTTATCTCATGTGCCATTTGGTTCCCTCCTCTTTCTTTCAAAAGGAGAAATAAAGGGAAAAAAATGCTGGCAAACCTTCATTATACATGGACTTCACTAGGCCTAGGAGTTGGAAATTAATTGGCCTCTTAACAAAGATGTTTAAAACAACCCTGAGATAAAACACATTCACAGAAGTAGACTTGTATTGATTCTGGCAACAATTTAACACTTCAGATAATAATAGTAACGACAGTGATATTATTAAAGATTGATGTAATGCACAAGGTCGTGGGTTGTTACATGTTACTGCAGGGGTGTTGGCATGGCCGCAGCAAATTTCCCTTCTGATGTATCTATGCCCAGTGAGAAAATAAGCATTTTGATTAATTGAACAAAGATTGTCTCATAAGGGTAAAGAGGTTTTTATGGAAAATTCACCATTCAAGAGGCCTTTTCAGATAAAAAGGAAAGCAAATCATCACTATATTTTTCCTCAACGAGAAGCAGAGATGTAACTTGATTAATACCAGATGATTATTTTCATTTTGGTATCCAGATTCAATTTAATTGCGAGGCCAGTGTTTTTACCAACTGTTTTTCATCTTGGCATACGTCATAACAAAGCTATCCCGATACATAAGGAGAAAAGCCCTCTACTAAGAGTGCCAGGCAGTGGTGTGGACTTGTAACGGAGGGCCCTAAAAATGTCATTTCCACCTGCACAGGCACAGGGAAAGGTGGTAAGTGGGTGGGTTTGAAGAATTCACATTTAATTTAACAAGCCAGAACTGTCCTCTGAAAGGGTACAGCATCACTCTACTATCGATAACACTTTGCACAAATGCCGTGAGGATTAGTCCTCAAAATAGCTACAATTCAGAAAGTCCTCCACCTTCCCCAGGAAGAGAGCAAGCAGGAAGCACATTCTCTGGGTCATGTCAAGCTGCTTTCAGAAGCCAGCAAAGCACAGAGTCTCGATAATATGCCCACAATTCATATCCACAAATGATAAGAGTAATGCGAAGTGGTAAAAATGATTTCTGCTGTTTTCTCAGTTGGCATTTAATACCAAGATGCCTGCATTCTATTTTCTGAGAAGGGGGGGAGCTGCCTTCTTTCTTTTAAATTTACATAATTCTCCAGGCCTAGACGCTTAAAAAAAAAAAAAAAAAAAAAAGACCAGCTTCCTGAAAGCATGTTTCTGGGCTGCACAGAAAGCAGGAGATGGAGCCAAGCTGGAGGGTTTATTGGCACCTCTGCTTGGGGGCTGGAAAGCAAACTCCGGAACAGCCTTGTGTGGGAGAGGAGGTGAAGGCAGGGTTGGCTCCTGGTAGGGGGGAGAGGGGCTCTTGAGGATCTGTTCTCCAGGCTCCTTCGCCCACGATTAACCCTTCCTTGCTCCTCTCTTCTCGGCCCCTCGTCTCCGCCTGCCCAGCCCTGGGTCCGCACTGGAGAGGCAGTCCTGCGGCGGGGGGACCCTGGCCACACAAGGAGGAGATGCCCGGGGGGCACCCAGACCCGGGCGGCGGCAGCGCGTGCGCTCCCCACATCGTCGCGGCGGCGCCCTGGGGAGCCTGCGGGCGGCCGCGCAGGGCAGCGCCGTGGGAGGAAAACGCAGCCCCCGTCGCTCCCCTCCCGGGCTGGGGTTCGCCCTCACAGAGAAGAGGGAACAAGACAGAGCAGACGTCTGGCCCGGGAAGAAGCGGAGGAGTGGGTGCTAGGAACGCACGAGCAGAGCGCGGGCGGGAAGCCCTGCTGGGAGCGCGTGGCTGCGGCCGGCGCGGCCTTGGCCATCCGGGCTGTGGCTTTCCACCCCCTCCCCCGGCACCGTGGGCAGGAGCCCGGGCGACGACTGAGACGCCGAAGGAAAGGCTCCAAGAGCCGCGCGCCCCGTCCAGCTCGGCCTCTTCTCTGCGCTCCCCTCGGCCGCGCTCGGGCCACTTCCTCCTGAGCCCTCAGAAGTGTCCGGACCACCGCGGGCGGCCTCTGCCCCACCATCAGGGAGATGCACGACCAGTGCCCTTGACTCCCGGAGCGGGCCGGAAGACGGGGTGCAGGGTGGAGAGGCCGCCAGGGCGCGATCATGACCTCGGCCTCCCTAGTCCCAGAGTCGCGGCCAAGTTCTAAGAGAGCCCTGAGCACTGGGGAGCTGAGCGCCGCGGCGCCCGTCGGGGTCCCGCCGGCGGTCGGCGGTGACTTTGACCTCGCACCCCTTTTTCCATCCCCCAGCCCCGTGCGTCTTTTAAATCGCCGGCGTCGTCTGTGAAGCAGGCTCGGGTTGAAGGCGCCAACCGCGACGGCCCTGCTGAGAGCACTCTCCCCTCTCCCTGGGCGCCCCATCCTTGGCGCAGGGCCCCCGCTACGCCAGGCCCCGCGCCTGTGACAATGCGCCGCGCCTGCGGGCCACTACGGACTGCCCGGGACGCGCCCGGTCCTTACCTGACTTTGGAAGAAGCGGAGCGGGGTCCGCAGAACTCCAGCAGAAACAAGTTTAAGAGCAGCGGGCGCAATGGGGAAAGGGGGTCCGGGTCGGGCGCAGAGGGCAGGAAAGGGTGGTGAGCAGAAAAGGCAGAGTGTCCACACGCAGGAAGTACTTGCGCATTTTGAGACCCTCCCCAAGTCCCCCCCTTGAATTTAAAATCTGTGCTCCGGATTCTAGCAAACCAACGGGAAGAGCCGCTGAAAAACCTACATCCAGCAACCCCAGGAAAAGAATGGGACCGGTGCGGGCTTTCCCCAAATATATACCCTGCTGGATTCACTCGGTTTATTTATACTAACAGTGCTGAACCCTTTCGTCATGTTTATTATGGAAACAGGGCAACCCTGCAGAGGGGAGGGGACGCTTTCCTTTGAACAAAAACCAAATGCGAAAGCTCAAGTCCGGGGCAAAAGCCTTTAATACTGGGAGAGAAAACAAAGTCGTCCAAACCAGACCTTCCTTTAAAAGAAAAAACAAAACAAAACAAAAAACAATCTGGGCCCGAAGAGTCAGCAGAAATACTGTTACCCGCCCGCAAGCAGCAAACCCTTTATCAAACCGCCCGCCCCTCCCCCACCCCTCGGTGCCATTCTTCCAAACTCTTTGCTCCATTATCTTACATTTGAGCAGAAAATCGTTAGGGATATTTGGAACGAAAGAATCTGTCACCCTCTTACGAAAAAAAGCTAAAAATAGCCTTAAACGGACTTGAACTGGGATGTCTTTTTCTTTTCTGGGGCTGGGCATAGAGGGGGAGATGGGGAAAGTTGTCCTCGGCACAATAAAATGGGAAGGTGGGGACTGCACAAAGACGCATCAATTATATGCTCTATAGAGATTTTATATGCCCCTTCACACACTTTTCCTGAATAGTCAACTTTATTATCCTAAATCGATGTGGAGCTCAGAAGCATTTTTCTTTCTATGAATAAAGAACTGGCCATTTTCTGCTAAAAGGGGATAAGATGTGCAAAGGGTTCCCTGAGAAAAAGTCAGACGGAGCACAATTAAAACCTCCAAACACCTCACCAAACAAGCGAATTTGGGTTTCGGCTCATTCACTCCAAAGCAGATTTCATTTTGATAAAAAGGAGGAGCGTTTGCATAGAATTGTAATGCAGTTAGCACCGTTCAGGAGGGATTCGGTCTAGAATTAAAAGGAACTAAGCTGGGGGCCAATTATTAAGCTTCTATTCTTAAAAATAAACCGGTTAAAACGCCACCTCCACTGACCCTGATTTGCAAGGATCAACCATCTTCCTACAATTAGGGGTAGGAGCAATTTCCCAACATTAGGAAAACGGGGAGGTAAAGAGTTCCTCACCCACCCGCCCATCCACATTCACTTCCTGTGGCAAATTTCAAGGTAGAAGTTAGAGGTCAAGTTATTGATATAAATATACCACGTTTTAAAGGGGTCCTCGATATATGTGGAGGGAAAAAAGAGGCATGGATCTCAAGGCAATCTAAACTGGAGACCTGCAAACTTGGGGGCCGGACGCTCGTGCACGCGGATCCCGGAATCCAGGGACCCACGCTGCTCCCGCCCTGTTGATCCTGGGCAGACGGCGAGCTGGGCAACCTGGCTGCGCCGCATCACCGCCTGGAGAGGCAGTTTGGGGAAGGGGAAGGCGGGGGGGTGATGGGAGAGGCGAAGAACGACCCTAGGCGTGATGGAGGGGAGCCGGAGGTGGGTGCGGGTGGGGGAGCCAGGAGGTGATACACCCGCGCAGGTGCAGAGGCCTGGGAGACCGACCGCGCGCGGCCAGGAACAGGGGTGCCTGCGATCTCTGTGCTGCGAGCGCTTCAGCTCACACCTTCCCCCTGCTAGTTCCTCCCGGTCGCCCCCGC
Source organism: Bradypus variegatus (assembly GCA_004027775.1). NCBI lineage: Eukaryota > Metazoa > Chordata > Mammalia > Pilosa > Bradypodidae > Bradypus > Bradypus variegatus. The sequence goes on from PVKY010000767.1 coordinate 11,222, forward strand.
CCCATTTCACACCCTGGTTCTAAAAGGATTTTATTCAAGCAATTGTGTGTGTGTCAATAGTGTACTTAAGCAGAAAGCGACAAGGGATTAAAAAGCCAGGGTGAAACTTTGTGTCTACTCAAGTCTGGAGGCTTCTCAGTCTGGGTCTCACCTCCACTTCTAGCAAATCACGAGTGCGTTTTGGACATTACACGACCATACACACACACGTCCTCCTTTTCACTTGGAAGGGCGCGTGTTCTTACTCTCAACGGCGTTAGCACTTCACCACCTTCACCACCTAACGCAGCAAACCTCAGCACCGCGCTCCACGACCCACGCAAACTTTGGCAAGGAGAATTCCACACGCACCCCTCCTTTAAGTCACCCTCAGTCTCCACTCAATCTCACCCGTGACTCAGTCAGTTCTCACGTCCCCAACTGGCTTTCCAAAGTTCGATATACTGATCAGAACCCAGGTTTGAAGGTCTCGTAGGAATCTGTAACATGAAGCCAACTGAACGCCCCATCCAGGACTTAGGGCACAGTTGCCCGCCAACCGCTGACTTGGCCGCACAGTACTTTTCAGGCTACAACTCACAGCATGGTCGCCGGCACAAGTTACTCCTCCCTTGAGCCATATTCAACCCGAAACACGCAAAACCACAGCGGACCCGAGGGCACTGCTCTTTCCAGAGCGGATAGAAGTCGGGCAGCGAGGGACCCAGCGGGCAGAGGCCGGGCGCGGAGCTTGGCTCCGACGGCCCTCCGGAGGCCCCCGGCCTTCCTGTTGCTTCACCACTTGCTTGAGATTAGGAAGACGGAAACGCACTGAGGTGGGGGGCATGGGGGGTGGAGAAGACCGTCGGAGCCCCGGGCCGCGACCCGAGTGTCCCACGAAGGTCTGCAAAACTGCAAGCAAATAGCGCCATGCCCCAGCTCGGCTTGGCCCAGTTGCCCCGTACACGCGCCACGCGCCTGGCCACCCACTCCAGGGGACAGACCACAGTTACGCAGCACTAACAACACGCACACGACTCCGGCGAGGTGCCCACCAGCACACCCCACGGCAGGCACTGCTACTGCGAGGCGGCGGTCGGCCAGGCGGGGGCGGGACAAGCCGTCCGGGACCCCCCGCCCCCCACGGGCCTCCTTCCTGCACAAGCGCGTTACCTAAACGTCGCTGCGTCCAAGCTGCTCCTGCACCACCCTTCAGAGTCAGTGAACGCAGGACCCGTGGGCGCGCGCAAGTGGGCGGCGCGCCTCCCTGCTGGGGCCCGTCGGTTTTATTTCGCGAGCGGGAGGGGGAGGAGGCAGGCCAGGGGAGGGGAGGGGAATCCCAAATGAAATCCCCCCTCAGTGGCGAGGACGTTCGGGGGCATCGGATATTCACAACAGCCGTAGTTTCCTTACGGGAGCGAGCGCCAGATGGCGGCGGGTCCACGTCCCCGGGCTCGCGCTGCGCGAAGGAGGGTGGGGGCGCAGGTCGGTCAGGGTCGGAGTCTCCGGCTCACCGGTTGCGGATGAGGAGGTCTCCGTCCCCCGGCAGCGGCACCGGGCAGTCCCGACGCAGGGTAACCGCCTCGCGGAAGTTGGGGCTCAAGCGGGTCACCACCAGCTTCTGCATGGCGTGCGGGATGGCGGAGCCCTGGAAGTCCAGGAAGTGGCGCGCGTACGACATGTCCACGATGGCGCGGGCCCCGGCGGGCGCCAGCCGGAGCATGGCCCGCGCCTCCGCCCACGCTCTTGGCGCCGCCCGCCTCCTCTCCCTGCCCGAGCCCTCCCCTCGCCCCCCCCTCTCCGCTCCCCTCCCAGCCCGCGGCGCCCGCCCGGGTGCTCGCCCCCGCGGACCCGCCCGGGTTCCGGCCCCGCACGCCGCCGCCTGGGCCGCTGCGCCTTTAATCTTTGTGTTGTATTTCGAATCTGCTCCGCGCAGACTGCTCAGGGAGCCTCTCCGCCCTCCCCCTTCCACCGGCGCAAGGAGGCACCGGATGTACTTCCTGCCTCCCCGCGTTCCCCCGGCCAGAGTCGGCTCCATCAGGGGGTGACCAGGGGCCCCGCGCGCCGCGATCGCGCGGCCCGAGGGCAGCCCGAGCCCAGGCGGTCCGCGGCCCTGGAGCGGCGGGGCCGGCGGCCGCGCAGGCACCTCCCCTTCCCGTGCGAAGCGTTCACTTCCTTGCAAGGTGGTACGAATCAACCCCGAGCGCGCCGGGCGGCAGGGGCCCGGGCCTGGGCGGCGCGGGAGCCTTCCCGCCGCCGGGCGCACGGCACCCCAACGCTGGCTGGGGGAAAGCCCGGCCCCCGAGACGCCCTGCTGCGCCTGCTGACCTCCGTCTTTCTCATGCAAGTTGCAGGAACTAAGCCATTTAATTTATTTTGGCCCAGATTTCTTGTGTTCCCTTGAAACGTTTTAAGCAGCTTCTGTAAGACTGTTACAGGTTTCCCCTTGGGAGGGAAAACACATATTGGAAACTCGCGGGCCAAATTCCCAGGGCGCATAAACATTTTAAACTTTTAGGTGGTGATGCCGAGAGACTTAACTGAATCGGAGACGTTGCAGTGATGTATGAAGACCTCATTTTATAACCCAGCTAGGAAGAACTGCAGTTTCTTCGTGGCAACTTTCTTCCTCGTTGTGTGTATTGACCAAAGAATCAATTCTCTTTTCATAAAGGAACCAGATGAAGTATTTCCCTCATTTTCTGTGATGAACTAAGTCCATCTTTCAATTTTTACTAAAGTTGTATATTTTAGTGGGAAAAAAAACTCCTAGGGTTTCCCAGGCTACCCTAAATTACGCTAATGAGAAAGCCAAACAGTGCTTCCCGTCCCCCCCAACCAAGCCTAACCCCAAACTACGACTGCGAAGGTGACACAGGTAGTTTTATCTCAAATGTAGGACATGCTTAATCCAGGGGTAGTTTGGGTCCACGTGGGTGCATGTGTATGTGCATGTGTACAGTGGGGGGTGGGTGGGTGGAAGACAAGTATGTTTAAAAATCTGCAGGAACTAGACACTCCTTCACTTGGCTGAAAACACATGGGCTTTACCCAGTATCAGCCAGTGGATTACAATAACAAACCCCCGAATGTCTTCCACAAATGTGAAATCTTTTCTGCTATGCTGTATTAAGATTTCTTTTTTTGTCATATTGTTTAGCCCCGGAAAAAAAAAAAAAAAAGCAATTAAAAAGATTGACAGGTATGGTTTGTGTGAGACCTATTTGTAATTGTCAGGGTGACGTTGGCAAGAGGAGGTGGAGTAAAATCTGAAGCAGGAAAAGCAGCTCGATGCGTCTGTCTATCAGTTGAGGCTGTCTGAAAGCTCTGCGATCCGAATGTGTGTTATATTTCACTGAAAAGAGGAGCGAGCGAGAGTGCATCTCCCTCTCTCCCAGGAGTTTGGGGGGGGGACAGTCCGCGCTCAGCTCGCCCACCCAGCGAATGTCTGCGCTTCACCCCTTTGCACACACTCTCTGGGTTGTTGGTGGTGTTTGGTGTTTCTTTTTGGAGGGGGGGCTTTTTGTGTATTTTGAAACATTTTCTGTTGGACATCAAGACCGGCCACGAACCCATGATAAACATGTGTTTGCGTTGTATTTAGTCTCGGAAGAAGCAGCGATCTTGGAGGACAACCCCCCGGGCAGAGCGAGGCAGAAAGTGGCGCTCCGGCCGTGTGCCACTGCCAGATCTGTGACTGTTTGGAAGGTGGCGCGGCGCTGACATCTCCCATCCGGTGCGTGTCTGTACGGGCTTCACTCCTCTTTCTTGTTTGCTTTCTTCCTCTTAGACTAAGTGCT
>PVKY010000767.1:25000-40645 GCA_004027775.1 Bradypus variegatus
CGCCGAGCTGATGTGAAGGCTCTTTTCAAAATGGTTAATACGCCTTATTGGCAAGTCGTCGCCGGTCCTTGTGTCATTGTTACAGCTCAGCTTTAAAATATATGGATTTAAGACCCAAGTATTGTGACTCATATTTATTTCAAGTACAGAATATGTTGCAGCAGTGGGGCATCCTATTAGTAAGGCAGTAAACTCTGTAATACTCCATAAGAGCTGGGCCTGCCTCGGTTCTTAGCTCCGTGAAAATAACAGTAAAACATACCTGCTGTTTCCTGCCACACTTTAGGGTTACCTGGAAAGGTACGGGCAGGTGGCAGGAGCACAAACATTTCCTTCGTATTATGATGCCACATGTTCATCTCTTTGAACTGCCCCCAAACCGTTGAGCATGTGGATTTTTTTGTGTTTTTAAAATTTTAAAATTGAGGGGAACTGCTGTTGCTCCAGAGAGTAATTGGAAGTGGGTATCGTAAGTTGGCCAGGGGGTCACTGAAATTGTTATGCAGCGCGCGGCTCAGGAAGCACTCACAAGCAGGGAGAACAGTACGTGGGGGTTTTAAAAGGAAGAAGCCCACCCGGTTCTGTGTTTTGCCGTCCCACGTCCAGGCCAGGCCTGGGAAAGGGTCCTCGTGCTGCTTGGCTGCGTTTTATTTTGTTCAGTAGAAAAGTTTGCTCACTTGTGTTAGTGGGCATTGAACTTGTGTTATTTGTCAATGAAAAGCCAGCCATAGGAACTTATTTTGGAAAGATGGAAGCAAGAGGTCTCTATTTTTATGTGTCCCCACCCCCCCCTTGCATTAACTGGAAAAATTAGTGTCTCAAAACTCATGGGGATGACTTGCTTAATGCAGAGGCCACTAGAGGTCCTTGGGACCCCCACCTGTCTCAGACCCCTCCCCTTTCTCTGCTGACTTCTGGGGGAGGCTGGCGAGGTGGGGGTGGGTGGGGGCTGGGCCGGCGTGGAGACCCTCCATCCCACAGCTCAGATTCTACACTGGGGGCCTTCTCCCGGACCTCCGCTCCTCGGACACTCCCTTCCCTTCCGGCTCCTTCTGAGTTCTTTAAAATAAGATGCTGAGTGTTTGCCCTGGGGAGGCTGTGGTTAAGCCTGGCCCCCTCTATTTTTTGTGTGCAGAAACCAATTCGAGTCCAATAGATGCCTGCTGTACACGGCAACCTAATCCCAAGGTGTTGGAGCAATTTTCCGAAAGTAGGCTCTTGTGGTGTTTGGCTAAATTTCTGGGAGCAAGTGGCTTGAAGGCATTAGACTACTGAGAGTTTTGCTTACTCCCAGAGGGTTTCTGCAAATTAATCACCCTGTGCATGAAATTTGTTTATAGACATATTTGGAATGGGGAAGATACGCAGGGGATGTGTTGTCTTCATTTGTTCTGTAGAGCACCTGCTGGAAGTTTCCGCAGTGGCTCCACTGTGCCCATGGAGGACTTCAGTGGCTGACGTCTCATGGTGGTTATGAGGGCGGTGATGAAGATCCTAATAAATTTATTCCTCCACGTTTCCTCCGGGGGATTCAGGGCACTCGGCTATCTGAGCGAGCGTTAGGGCGGTCTGGGGGATAGCTACGTGGAGATTTTATAGGCAGATATAGATGGGTTTGTTTGTCTGTTTCTATAGCAGTCGCTTCTTAAAAATAATTTAGCCGTTTAATAAAGACGCGGTGGAGGAGTTTCTCCATGCTCGTGGAGGGAAGGCTCTTGGGTTTGACACGTTCGGTGTGGCGGGCGATAATGACATCTTTGTGTCTGGGTGGCGGGCTGGTCGTGGGGCCTGGTTCTGGGGCCTTCTCCCCATTGATTCGCGGCAACTGCCGATTCCAGCCAGTGCTCAGCAGCCAGGACCCCGCCGTGTTTTTAAGACGAGTTAACACTGAAGTGGCTCCCTCAGCTCCGTTTACACACAGGCCCTTGCTCTCCCGGCCTTCCCTGCGCTGGGCCCTGGAATTGTGCACACATATGGTTTTGTGGTTGGGTCTTTTTGGCACCCCCTCAACCCCCCCCAAAAGAAAATAGAGAGAGAGAGAGAGAAAGCCCACCCTCTTCCTCGCGCCCCTGCTGCAGCCTCTGTCTGCTGTTGGCTTCCGCCCGCCCGCCGGCCGGATGCGCTGAGCCAGTGTCCCTGTGTGTGCTGGGAAGGCAGTAAAAACGAGCACTAATCAATCTTTCGGAGAGAAGCAATGGGCATTAGAAGGCCACTACGCTGTGACTAAACACACCCCTTTTATGGAGTGTTGGTGCTAATAAAGGACAGCTTATTACTGAGGCAGAGACCAAAGCTCGGGTGAGGTCAGCCGTGACTGGCAGTCATCACTCATTCTTAATGATACTTTTTCCCGAGCTTTCTAAGGGATTCTGAGCAGAGTGCAAATCACTCAGGGTCATCCGCAGTTCATGTACCCACAGATGGCAAAGGGTCTGAAAGACTTTGGTTTAAACTTGTAAAAAAAAAACCCTCACTTTTTTTTTTGTTTCTTAAGAAGGGAAAATACCCCAAAACAAAACATAGCTTTTTCTTATTGGAACGTTGTCATGTTCTTTCAACCTAATAGATGTTTTACACACTACAGTGCTTGTGCATTATTAAAAGAGACATAAATTTATGTTTTATGACGTCTGTCTTCTTTAATTATTACCTTTGATGTCTATTGGTGACTAAAGAGAGCTTAACAGGATTTCTTTCTCTCCTTAAATTTCACATAGTGAAACCCAGCTAGTCCCTGACAGATGTCTCTTCCTTACCTTCAGGATTATTTTATAAATCCCTTTCTGATGAGCGGAAGTGTCAAATCAAGGACAGGTCATAAAGTAAAAGTATAAACCTTTTAAAGAGAGACCTTGGTAATATATAAACATTCTGCACACTATCTGAATTTTTTATGGACTAAAGAAAAATTATATTTCAGCCAGAGGAAGGGAGAAGTTTAAACACCATCCTGTGTCTTAATGTATGATATTCACACACCCCCATACTCTTATTTATAGATGTCTAAGACATCATTGGCTTTAGGGGCTCTTTTAAATATTTTGACTCCATTTGGAGGCTGCCTGTTAATTTTAACATGTTTAATTGGTACTCAAGTGGCAACATATACTGGGAGCAGACGCTGCCCATGTGGGAAGGCTGGGCCTTTGTTCTTCTACTTGTTTTTCTCCCTGCCTCCCTGAGCCTCAGTTTCCTTATCTGTAAATGAAGGGTTGAGATTATTGGAGGATTCCCAAAACTATCGTATTCCATGGCTCTCCAACTCTGCCGCCGGGGTTGGCAGCACCCTGGGTTGGGGGATGGTGGGGAAGGCTCTCTGATGAAGCAACAGCTGTCCTTTTTCTAAAAAGCCAGTGGTGCTCAGGGATTGGGGGTTTGGTAGCATTCAAGCTTATTTTTACTGATAAAAATTGGAAGTAAGCCAAGATCAACAACTCCTGCACCCTTCTGCCATCCCCATGTCCAGGCACGTGGAAATGCACGCCGCACCGGGGACCCGGCGTCCAGTTTGGGTGGAGCCGAGGATGGCCCTGTGGGTGGGGTGGTGCACACGGAGCCTTGGGGGGCCTTCACCTTTCACAGCCCCCCTGGAGCGGAGAGCAGCGGGCTGTGCACGCGCATGTCACTGTTGAAGAACAAAGTGCTTGTGGCTAATGGGAATACAGGGTGCTGCAAACTGAATTCAGCAGGCATTTCCGGAGCATCTACTGTGTGCAGGTGGCACCTGGCGCCAGGTGAGTGGACCTTTGGCACGCATAGGGATGTTGGGCCACGAGGGCCGGGTGGTGACTTCTGTCGGTGCGTCCGCGGGGGCAGGCCCTGGACGCCTTCTGAGCGTTGCCGCTGCGGGGCATGGCCTGACTGCCCTCCGAGCTCGTGCCCCTCAACCTCAGTGGCACCTTCTGACCGTCACAGGCTGTCTCATCACCTCGGCAGAGCTTTTGGACATAGAAAACAGGGATCCCAGTGTCTTGGGGCAGAACCTCGTCAACCTGCAACTCCAGCGGAGAGGCACCGCCCATCTCTGAGCCTGAGCCGGGAAAGGTTTTCCGAAAGAGTGGGGTTGGGTTGACTTGCATCCCATCACGGACCCTGCAGAGAGCACTTGCTGAAGACTATGTCCTGGCGGTGGGTTGTCTGAGTGTCGTTTATTGTGAAGACCCCTCATGCCTCAGAGCCATACATTATTCAAGAAGTGGTTTTCCTGGTCGATTTACTTTTTGGGAAGAATTGCTTAGATCTCGGACTTGGTTGAGGACAGGCTTGCATCCTGCCTCTGCATTTTTATTTGCATGGTTGCCAAATGTCAGCTCTTCAGGTAAAATATGGAGTTTAAATTATAATTTGTGCTAAACAATTGTTTTGGAAATAATTGTTATCTCTAGGAAAATCTCCTTCATGGGATCTGATTTAAAAGCTGTAAGTCAGTAGTAGTGGGGGCAAAACTGGCCACGCATTTTCAAGGCAGAGTCATATATACAAATACAGACATTTGTTTGCAGAGTACAAATGCCTTGAATATTCAGAGCAATAAGTCCTGGTTGGGAAAATAAAAGTATTTGGATGTGGCTGTTACCTTGAGCTTTCTTTCGGCAGTCAGGAGCTCTTCTGTGTCCCCAAGGAATGTTTTTTCCTGCTTCCCACTCATCCTGCTCAGCGCTTCCAGAACCTTCCACTCCTTGCCATTGCTGAGCCTACTAAGCCTTTGATTCCTTCCTGATTACTCTCTGGAAGACATCAATCAGACAGCGTCGTGTCTGTTTGTGAGGCAGCTCAGGCCCCAGCTTTAAGTCATGAGTTTTGGCTACAAGTTAGAGTGTGATTAATAATTGACTAATGTAGCTTTTATTTATCACAGGCTAGCACATTTCACCATTACCGAGTTAATTTATGTTAAGTGTAAGCTGTCGTTCAATCTGTTTTTCAACTTTTTTTTTTTTTTTTTTTAAATCCTAAGTCTATCTTTCACTCTTTGAGAAACAAAATCCTTCTACAGGGCACAGGCTTACTTGGTGCCAAAAAGTTGATTTCCTTTTCACTGGAGCCATCCATCTGCAGCCCTCCCAGCTGCGGTGTCAGCCCCTGACAGAATGACATGTGTCATTTATCAAAGGGGCCAGGCTGGGCCTTGGGAAAGGCGGCGGCAAAGCCTGGGAGAGTTCATTTCACAGTCCCCTCCTACCCTCCGTGAGCCCCTTGCCAGGAAAGCCTGTGATGTTTCTGTCCTCACAGCGTTACTGTAAGTCCTTCAACCTTCACAGATTTAACCCTCCCCGCCCGGCTCTCAGCAGCTGCCGCAGAGAAGGTTCTGGAACCTGTTCCGAGGCTGGAAATACAACACCCACAGGGCTCGGGGGGCCGTCCTCACAGAACTCTGTGCCCCCCACCCCGAGAAGTGCAATTCTCCGTCCTCCCCCCGTTTTTAGGAGGCTGTAAGTATTAAAGTGCCAAGTTTCTCTTCAAGAGGACAAGGTCAGAGGCATAAAGAACAAGCAGTAAAGTGCTTTCCTTGTATCAAAAGAAGTAGGTCCCCACGCCTCCCAGGCAAAAGCGGGGTCTTGTATTTATTTTAGAGCCTGCCTAATAAGTGTTCTACTCCAGGCTATTTTTGAAACCACCTCCTAAAACCCAGTCGATGTTTCCTCTTCTTCCTCTTGCTCAGGGTTTGTAACCCCATGACTGCCTGTGTGTCTAAAGATAGTGACGAGGTTTGTGTGTGAAATATGCTAAAAGGACACATTTGAGGAGGAAAAGAAGGGGCTGCCTTGCCCCCCAAATTGTATAACTTTTTTATGCGAGTGCCGCCACTACCAGAAAACAACCAAAAATTGAAAAGAAAAGACACAAAACGAAATGACAAACAAATCTGCCAGAGGAAAGCACACTCTCGAAATATAAAAGCACTTGGCTAACATAAATGCTTATTATTTTTTTCTTGCCAGCATTAGAGTTTACATTTTAATCATGTGTGAGAACATGAGAAAAGTTATTGTTTCTCTTCCCGGTACCCCTTTGTACTTCGTGTAGTTCCTACTATGCGAGGTTATTTACAGCATCAGATATCATTTGAAGAGATAGCTAAGGAGACTGTTGCCTCAGCCAGGAACTTTCCAGAAAGAAGCCCTATAAATTAGCCCTTGCTCAGGAGTGGCTGTTTCCTAGGCAGAGCTGGCCCCTTCATTTGTCTACATAAGGCTAATTTATTTTTGCAGCCAGATGTGGGCTGACAGCCATCAGTCAGAGCCTCCTTCCCCCACCGTCAGGAGGTCGGGAAAACAGTCACGTTTCCCATTTTACAGAATCCCCATCAACATTATTGAAGATGGATGTATCTTTAAAGCAAAGATTGATTGTGGATATCGGAGTTATGGTGTCATTTATCATGGTGAATATTATTTAGACTTGGATTGTACAAGGCTGTAACTTGAGACGCAGCCAGGGGAGGGACGGTCTGGGACGCGGAGCCGTGAACTTTAATGGATGGAATGCTTTTCTCAAAGCTCAACTCACTATAGCGTGATTTACTTTGCTCACCGAAAGGAAAGCGGCATTTCGGGTTTAAAGGGACAGCAGGCCTTATTGTCCGGCTCGGCGGGTCCTCCTGGTGAGGCCGTGGGGGGCCCTCGGACGGCCTCCACGTGCATCTCCTCGGATTTGTCCCGACTCCACTGTGCTAATACTGGACGCCCAGATGCACCCCTGAGCTGCTCATCATCAGGGAGACAGTTAGGGTGCTGTTTATTTGAAGCCAGCGAACCTCTCCCAAGTGCTAGACACAGGGGCCTTTATATTTAGGGAGACAAGTGAAGCCTCAGCTCCCCCATGTCAGGACAGGCTGCTTGTAGGGGGTGGCCCGGTCATCTCCGGATGCCCCAAGGCTGTGGCGTGTGGGGGTAAGGAGGCCTGGCCACCGCGTTAATATCTGCCCTTCCCGCTCGGCTTCCCCGCGGACTGGGTATTGACAGTCGCCCTGCTGGGAGCCCCGAGGCAGCCCTGCGGTGGGATCAGCGCATTGAAAGTTGAACCTTGCGACAATGGGTTCTTCTCTCCATGTTCCTGGGCGGTGATGGAGCTGGGCTCGCCTGGTGACTTGGTTCTTTCTTCTCGGGGCGCGGGTCCCAGAAGTTCACACCTAAACGCATTTTTAAGGAGTCGTTCAGCAAACCTCACCCCACGAGCCCGGCAGGTTGGGGTGTCCCGCTCTGTCACTCGTATTGGCAGCTAAGGTTGCTCCGGGTCGTCTCTCCGTCCCAGAGCTCTGGGTGGACGTGAAGCTGGCCCCGATGGCTCCGCAGACCAGGGCAGGGGTGGCGGGCGCTCCGCTCCATGTCCACCCAACGCCGCCGCTGCAATCTGGACGTGCCGGCACCGGGCTCCCCTGGTCACGCCACGGACCACACAGCGTTTCAGCTGGATAACACCACTGGCCTGGATGCTGTGTGGACGCTGTGAGGCCACAGTCCGACTGCGATTTCTTCTCCAGTGAGGCCCCTGCGCTCTTTAACTCTCAGAAGTTCCCTGGAATCGTAGCACTGACTGATCAAAAAGTAGTTATTTCTTCTCAGTGGTGATGCCGTCTCTGCTTTCAGGGGGCAGTGGCGTCTGAGGCCATGAGCGAGTTTCTGCCGTCACAGTGGTCCCTGTCCGAGTGCGGGTCCCATCTGGGACCCTGCCCCGACTTGTCCGAGTGTTGGTCTCTGTCTAGGAGCTGCCCCCTGACCTGTCCGATTGCGGGTCTCCATCTAGGAGCTGCCCCCTGACCTGAGTGTGGGTCTCCATCTAGGAGCTGCCCCCTGACCTGTCTGAGTGTGGGTCTCCATCTAGGAGCTGCCCCCTGACCTGTCCGAGTGTGGGTCTCCATCTAGGAGCTGCCCCCTGACCTGAGCGCAGGTCTCTGTCCAGGAGCTTCCCCCTGACCTGTCCGAGTGTGGGTCTCTGTCTGAGACACTGCCCCGACTTGTCCGAGTGCGGGTCTCCATCTAGGAGCTGCGCCTGACCTGTCCGAGCGCGGGTCTCCGTCTGGGACACTGCCCCGACTTGTCTGAGTTAGGATCTCCGTCTAGGAGCTGCCCCTGAGCTGTCCGAGTGCAGGTCTCTGTCTAGGAGCTGCCCCTGACCTGTCCGAGCATGGGTCTCCGTCTAGGAGCTGCCCCCTAACCTGTCCGAGCGCGGGTCTCCGTCTAGGAGCTGCCCCTGACCTGTCTGAGCATGGGTCTCTGTCTGGGACACTGCCCCCCTGACCTGTCTGAGCCCCCGTAGACACTAAGCCCCCTGAGGGCAGGACTGGCCAGCTTGCTTGCTGTCATCCGTGGAACCTAGCACCATCCTGGTCCGTGGGCAGACCTCCAGGCCTTTCGGGGTGCCCGAACGCCCTCCGTCAGATACCTTGCTCTCTTGAGGACAGCAGAGCATGAGGGCGCACGTTACACCCGCGTGCTGGTGAGGCTGGGGGCAAACCGAAAACAGGAATCTTCTCCCATTGCAAACTGCAAACCGAGTTGGGGTGGGGGAGCTGGGGCTGGTTTCTTGGGAGCAGCCTTCCTTACGATATCAACATAACACTTAAAAAACTGAAGCATAGCGCAGAGGGAGGAACAAAGCGAGACGGTGCACAGAATTGCTATCACCAGCTTCTGGACGTTCCTTAAAGAAGCGTGAAAGAACATCTGGGAAACCACGGGTGTCCGTTGCATCATTCCACGCTGCCTTGTGGACACGTGCGCTCTCATGATGATTTGGGGTCTTCTGAAGAATAAATGCCAAGATCTCCTCTCAGCCTTATGATGGTTTATATGTCCGTGTATACTTGCAAGTTAAAAGCACATTCTTCGCCTTTTAGGAACATATGCAATGCCTACAAACAGGAAATAGTTTATCAAATTCCTATGAATCATGGCGTCTGCGATGCTGACCGAGGTCAGATCATTACACTAAATATATTGTAACCGTTATTAAGCATGCACTTGCTGCCATCTTATGATGGAGGACGGCTGTTTCCGGATGAAGGGCTGTTGGGCGATGAGCGATGCGGCACAGCCTCTCCTTGGAGCCACTGACGGCAGCTCCTGGGCTCCAGGGCCCCTTTGACAGCCCGGCCCGCTACTAGGGTTGCACCTTACTGAGGGGGGCTCCTGGCGGCCGGGGAGTGGAAAACAAAAACCAAAGTGACTTCTCTCCCGCCGCCACCGTGCATCCATAAGGAGATGGAATTTATCATGGCGCATTACGGAGCGCAGCAAATGTCACAGAGACCATTGTTTTTAAATTTTTTTCTTTGAGAGTTTGAATGAGGTGATTTATGGTAGTTATCCATCTTAAGGGTCATCCATCAATTTTTAGTTGCGAGGCAATCAAACCAGCAGCTGTTTGCTTTGAATCAAGCTGAAAACTTGTCAGTCACCACTTGCAGGTAGGACCTTAGCATTTGGGAACAACAAGCGTGCAAAATTAAAGAGACAGGGCCTGCCTTCCCTGATTCCGGGCTTCCCTGTCCTTGTGGGTGTCATGTTCACTCTTCCTGGAGAGTCTAAGAAAAATAAGAACAAAGGAGAGTTTGGGAGACCCAACGTGAAATGGCCTTTAAATGGGGTGTTTCATCCATGCTCCATAGTTGGGTCTTGCAGAGCAGATTAACTGAGAAAACACCTCCGGGGCTTGGAGGTGAGGTGAAAGTGGGATAGCATTTCAGTAAGCCCGCTTAGAAGTAAACGATCAGTTCTCGGGTGGGAAAAACCCCAAACCCCACATTCTCAGCGTGTCCCCCAGGTGGGCGGCTGACCCCCGGTGTTTTGGGTCCAGTGGGGCTGTGGGGGTTGGATGAGGCTCGTTGTTGGTGGAGAGCAGGTCAGTGCCCGGGATGGGCTCCAGGCCGAGGGTCTCGAGATGCGGGAGGAGGGCTTGGCCTGGTGTGTCCATTGGCGAGGTGGCTCGGCAGCAGTCCTCCAACACGGGGCTCCTCCTGGATCCTGGGACTTTCCCGGGTCACCCCAAGAGCATTTTGAGGCTTGGTGCTTGTTGAACTCAAAAGATGCATTCTAGGTCTCAGTGCCACGTTAGCAGACGTGTAAAAATTACACCTTCCTGCACGCTATGGTTATAGATACTCGTGGGTTTTCAACAGCTATCACTAGCAAGGAAAATAAGTCCCAATACGTACCAGAAATGCTTTTTTAATAATTGAAGCCAGATTTCTATCATTCATGAATCTTCCAAGAAAGGATTTTTCCTTTGGTTCCCAGTTGGGTTTATAATGTACCCACAGAGGCCACCTACACCAATAAAGCCCCATTTGGGGGATTGGTGCTTCATAGCATGGTCTTTTCTTTAATTTGAATTATGGCTTCAACCTTGATCACGGTTTCGAGTCACTCAATTTTGCTGATGGGTACTTAGATTGCGTAGTGTTAAGACCTTCAGCATGCCTTCTGGAAAGTCTAACATAAGTTTAATTTGGGAATTAGGTTTGCCTTACTCTTCAGCAACATATATATATTTTTTCCATGTATTCATTAGATAATATTTCTGGGTGTCAGAAGTCTTTCTTTCCAGCAGGTAGTTCTGCCCGTTGGGAGGGTTTTCTGGCCAAGGCCACTGGTGTCCTGGATCCATGCCGGGACCCCAGGCGCAGTGTGAGAAACCTTGGGTGCCCCTTCCCTCCAGAAAGTGAGCGGGACCCACAGCCCCTTTCTGGAAATCCTTGGGGCCAGCTTGTTTTGGAATTCAGAATTTTTCAGATTTTCAAAAGAAAATTCATTGCACCTACTGCGTATTATGCCGTGTTGCCCAGCGTCATCAAATGCATGAGGCTTTCATGAGATGTATGAGTATTTATACCACTCAGGATAGAGAAGACTAGAAGTAACTTCGTGCCGGTTGAGACCAGGCTTTACCACCAGCGAGTTCAGGTCAGGTTAGATTTACTGTAAAAAAAGTTAACAAACATCTTTTAGTTTCCAGAGCTTTCTGGTGTTTAGAATTGTGGCGAAGGGTCCATGGGTTTGTGTCAGTGGCACGAACGCGTCTTGAAGGCCAGTCCTGTCTCTGGGCCTGTGCCTGCCCTCAGCGGGGGCCACGCATGCTGGTAGGTTAGCTGGCGGCGGCCTTGCTTCCCAAGTTCTGAGCTGTTTTCCTGGTTGACTCTGTTGCAGGAGATCTCTTTGGGGTTTTCTCCCATACCCACATATAAGCGACATTAGAACTGTAGCCTCTCAAAGCCCTGCTAGATTACCAATTGAAAAAGAAAAAAGTTTTTTCCCCATCTATGCTCATGTGTCTTGCAAAATACAATCTCTTCTTACTTCTTGGGGAATCTGGAGTTAGTGTTGTGGCACCCTTTACGTAGGAAGTAAAAAACTGAAAATTTCCCTTAATTATGTTCCCATGTGTTTCTGCCCATTTTCCTGGTGTAAATATAATAATTATAGTAATAATAAGAGGAGTTAGCTTGCCTGCCATTTTAATGCAGTGGAAAACACGCTAACATTTAAGCTGGTGTTAGTGTACATTGGTAGTTAACACACAACTAGTGCAGGTGAGTTAGGACCCAGCCTCTTTTGGGGGGTGAGAGATGAAGAAGTTAGCTTGGTGGATTAAAGATCTGTAATAGCTCGTAGAATTTTGGTGCTTAAACATTTGCTGGTGTGAGAATCTGTACGCTAGTGGTTTTCCTCTTAGAGGGGTCTCCTGTGCTTCCTTAAATTTTTCATACTTTGGACTGTGAAATCCATGCTGCAGTGCTTATGAAACCCGTGCAATCCACACTACACATCTGGAAGGATAGAGTTCCCCAGCCTGGGAAGATTTTCTTTATGTAACTGACTTGGAGGACTGATGAATTCCTCTTCAAAATACTTCCTAAAACCCTTTTTGGGAAGTATGCAAGATTATGGGGTTATTTGTACACACATGCATATTCGTTTTGCATGTCATCGGAGCTCTTTGCAATGAAAGACTACACGTGGTGCTTTGTTCTCATTAATATTCCGCTTAATATGGTTTAAAAGATGCTAATTTTAAACGGGCTACTTTGTGCACACGCAGAGTGAAGCTGAAATATATTCTGCAAATTTGGTGGAGTTCTCTGCATGCCAGCCCGCTAGCCGCACTGCCAAAGAATGGTGATGGCTGTCCACGAGGTGACCCCCGAACCAGGCACCAGAGGCCGTGGAGCTGGCAGGAAGCGGTCCCCGGCGGAACCCTTTATTTGGTGTCACCCTCATGGATCTCCCGGGCCCCCTCCTTCCTTCCGCCCCCCAGCCCCCTCCTTCCTTCTTGTCCTCCCTTCCTTGCTTCTATCTACCACCACCTCTATCAGTTTCCAAGGACACCTTGGCTTTAGAAATGTTCCTTGCAAAGGTTTTGCACCATTTAAAGGTTATTTTGCAACATTCTGTGCTCTTCAGAGGACTGTTGCTCTAGAATCTAATAATTCACAATAAATATAGTTCCGGAGGCTGGACTAGTGGTGACACATTGGGAATAATAACTGCTTTGGCAGGGCTTTTGCGCTGTTGTTTGAAAGGGTTTTTCCCCCATTAATTTTGCTTCTTCTGAATATGAGATGGTCTTCATTATTGAGCTCTCATCGTGGTTGGTTGGTTACCAGCTCAAATTAAGAAAATGCTTTGCAGTTCTTGATGTTTCCATTGGGTTTTCTGTTAAGTATGATGTACACACGTGTGCACAAAGATATTTTTATAAACTTAGTTAAAGAGTACCAATAAAAACATTTTCCCTCTTCCCATTTGCTGTTCATAAAACACTCGGGGGGAGAATTTGTTTCTGTGACGTTTTTGATGGGTTTTTAAATAAATTTTAGAGATTGTGGTGTGCTGCAGTGCCTTTTATTTCATTCTCTCGTAAACCCAGTGTGTACCGAAAGATTTTTGCTATCAAAAATGTGCTCTTATTGAATAATAATTACTGAGTTCTTTTGCCCTTTAGTAATCGAAGGCACATAACACACTGTGCATCAGAGTTCCTGGTTGTGGCAAACGATTAGCGTTCACGCTCATGTTAACAGTTTCACACACGTTATCTCACATAAATACAAGTGATGTTTTGAATCAGGTGGTTTTCCTGAGGATAAATCAAGTGCCCTAAATCCCTCTTGGAAAAAGGTTATGGTATAAATAAGAAACAAATATCGATATTAAATGTATAATTCCGTTGCCTTTTTGGCACACCAAGTTGGAACACTGAATCTCCTTGTTAACTCTGTGGACCTTTGGAGAAGACCCCAGGCTGTTCCCTGTTGCTGATGAGTAAAGGGTGAGTTTTAGTTTCAACAGCAAGATTTATCAGCTCTATACCCTTAGAGAGGCCATGCTCTTTCTTGAAACATTGTATTTGTCAGCTATGAAGTGTAATAACTGGCGCTGATTCCTACCTTGTAATTGTTTGTTCATTTGTTGGCCTGTTTATTCAATAAATACTTATTTTGAGTACCTGCTAGTTTCCAGGCAGTTCTAGGGAAAGGAAAAATAACTAAGAAGACCCTTGAGGTAATGAATCTCACAGTGCAGTGATAGTATTTTGAAAACTGAAATGGTTATCAATATTAGCTTTATATAAAATATTTTATTATGCATCCTGTGGATGTAAAAGTTTCATTGGGTAATGGCATAACTGTTATCAGGATTGAATATGGGAAACAAAAAATCCATTTCCCAATTTATCTCCTCTGTCTCTTCTCCTTTCCTTCCACATAATTCAACGGTAATCTGCCTCTCGTCTTGGCCACGGGCAGTGGCAAATCCTGCCTTGTCTGGGACTAAATCGGAGCTTCCATGTTCAGACAGGACGCCCTGCTCTCTGCTGTGATTTCCACACAGCCCGGGCTCTCCAGATTCTTCTTTTCGGTCTTTTCGTCTACCCCTGTCCTTGCTGAGGAGCTCTGCTTAGGGCACAGTGTCCGTGGGCTGAGTCGCGGCCACGGCAGCTGAGGTGGCCGGTGGCCCTCACCATCACGTTACCTGGGCAGGTGTGCGAGGACACAGCCCTGCTGCTGGGACCTTCCGGGAGACGTCTGAGGTGGGTAGATCTTTGGGCAGACCCACTTCCAGACATTGCCCGTCCCTTCAAAACAGGCCGCTTCGTGGGTGTGCCTGCCTCGTGCTACCTTTGGGGAGTGAAGCTGGGCAGGGAGATGGAGAGCCCACTGCCAGGTCACATCTTCCTTTCCACCACGTTGCCCTGTTCCTCTGATAGATTGCAAAAGTGCATGTTTAAGGAATGTATTACATGTGATATTCCATTATACCTTTGAAGAGGGCTAACATCCAACCTTGTAGCTGTGGCCAGCGCTGAACGTTTGCTCTAAAACCCTCAGCAACCTTTGCACAGGGGTTTTGTCTTTTCTGTGCTTGCTGCACCCACAGTGCCCAGGGCAGGGCCTGGCGAAGAGCAGGGGGTCAGAAAGTAGGAACTGAGTGACAATCACCGTTCCCCAACATGCTTTACTTCCATTATGTCATTTAATTTTCATAATGAGCCTCTTATTGTCTGCACTTCTTGGATACAGAGACCAGATAGAATTTAAGGTCCTGTAGCTAGGCTGTGAGGATTAAGGTGGGGAGTCCCTTTGATTAAGATAGACATGGTCCTATAAGCCAGGGCTTCTGGGTCCCCAGCCCCTTCAGCCGTCCCATGCCGCTGACCCTTGAGTCTTTGGCATTCTGCTCCCTGGCATCTTTCTCAGGTTGTCCCCCAGCTCCCACGACATGGTGCACGGCTCACCTGGGCGGGGGCTTGGGGCACTTGGGTTGACCCTGGCACCGCCGCTGACCAGGATGGCCTTTGGTGCCCCTGATTCTTCAGGCACCCAAACAAGGGGAGTTGGACCAAATGATCCCTGAGATCTGTTCTTGTCTGAAAGTTGCATGTTGGGTGGTTCCTGCATCCCAGCTGTGAATGTCTCCATTGCTCCCATGCTCCATGTATGAAATAAGAACAAACACCCTCCTTCCCCCCAGGCACATGCACACATGTATACACACTTGCACGCACATACACGCTTTTTTGGTTTCTGCTTTTATTTCTCCAACGGCTCCCATGGTTATTGACTAGGAGAGACTGGATCCCTTCTGTTACCTCAACCTCAAGGTCAGGGATGTGTTTAGAAACATTCCTTGTCTCTAAATGCCCTATCATGCAGCTCGTTGCTTTGTTTATCTGAAGGCTTCTCGGGCAGACTTGGATTGGGCCTCCAGGTTACTGTCACCCTTGGCCGTGGGACATTGGCAGAGGCAGCCAGCCCGTGGCTGGCGGAGGACGGCGGCTGCTCCTGCAGACTGGGTTTTCCTGGATGCCATAAAACGCTACGTGAAACTCAGCCTGGAGAAGCTTCTACTCCAGAATGTAGATGTCGAGCAGGCGGCCCCCGTGAGCTGGGACCTGGGCCAGCGGGGAGTTCTGGGGTTGGCACACGGGGACCTCGAATCGCAGTGTTCTAGGAGAAAAGCCGACATGGATGCCTTCTGCTGGGTGAGCTCCAGAGACTGTTGGTTTGTTTTCTGTGTGGTTTGGTGTGTTCTTGGAGTGAGAACAAACTGAAAAGGGCTTATCAGAGGCGGGGTCCTTGCTTTCCATCTCCAGAGAGCCTTGCAATAACGTTGAGTGATCGCAGCCACAGCATCGACTGCTTGA
>PVKY010000768.1:0-40650 GCA_004027775.1 Bradypus variegatus
ATACATGGGTGTTAGGGAGGGAGGGAGGGAGGGAGGGGAAGAGACGGTGGTGAGACAGGATCTTAAAGGTGATGGATTGGGGTTATCGGGGGAGAGGGCTCAGGGTATTATGGAGTTGTAGGTATGGGATTTGTACTGTTTTAGCATACGTTCCTGTACAATTGAACTTATTTCATAATAAAATTTATTAAAAAAAATATCCTTTAATCAGTTGTAACAAAATTACCACACTAAGGCAAAGTGTTAAAAATAGGGGGAGAGTATATGGGAAAGCTGAACTTTTTTACATGATTTTTCTGTAAACCTGCAACTTCTGTAATTAAGAAAATAAGTAATGAAAAAGGACAAATACTGTATATCTCACTTATATGAAATAAGTAGGATATGCAAATTCATAAAGTCAGAAACTAGAGGACGGGGAGCCAGGGTCCATGTGGGGGCAGGGCAGGGAGTTACTATCTAATCGGTGGGGAGTTTCTGTTTGGGGTGATGGAAAAGTTTTGACAATGGTTGATGGTGATGGAGGCAGAACCCTGTGACTATAATTAACACCACTGAATTGTATATTTGAAAAGGGATAAAAAGGGAAATTTTAGGTTAGATATGAATTACTACACACACACAAAACCCACAGAACCGTACATCATCGAGAGAGAACCTAATGTAAACAGTAGGCTAAAGTTAATAGCTTAATTATAATAATATTGTTTCATCAATTGTAACAAAAGTAACATGCTAATGCAAAATGTTAATTATCGGGAGAACTGCATATGTGTTTGGGGGAATGGTGTATGGGAATCTGTACATTCTGCATGATTTTTCTGTAAACGTACAACTTCTCTAATTAACAAAAGAAAACAAAAAGAAAAACGGGTGGGAGTCTGAAATGGCTTCACCACAAGCCCCCTGCTGCCTTCACCGCATCGTGCTCCTTGCAGTGTGTCCGTTTGTCCTTCCTTAGAAAGCAGGGCCGGGCGGTTCCGTGGGGCAGGCAGGGCGGGCTCCCTGGAAGTCATGAGTCAGTGCCCTCTGCCTCGCCAGGGCCGGGCAGGACTGGGTGAGGGTTTACTCCGGAGTCGGAGGAGGGAGTGGAAGTTACTGCCCTCGTGTCCTCCCACCTGCTGCAGACTGTGGTCTCCGTCAGCTGGGAGTGCCCGGAGGTGGGCAGACTCAGCCGTGCCAAGTAGGTGCCCACCTTAGCCGAGGCCCCGGGCCTTGTCTTTACTTCAAGAGCCTCCACGAGCAGGCAGATGCCACCCCACTGATGGAGAAAAGAAAACCAGAGGTGGCTGCGTCTCTTTTCCCTGAGGAATGCTGGAATTCCCACGTAGGGCTGGCGTAAGGGTGCTGGCCTGTGTCACCCAGGACCCCATACTCAGAGGGACCCTGAGCTTGGTTTAGTGCTCTACTGTTGTCATATGAAATCCTGACTCCTTTCTGGATGAGGGTCCCCATATTTTCATTTCGCACTGGGCGCCAGTTACGTAGTCAGCCCTGCCTGGCACATCTGGTCACCCTGGGCCCAGTGGCTTTTGGTGACACAAAAGTCCTGGTCTTTTGAACCCCAGCGTCCCTTATGTGCTTCCAGATGCAAGAACTTTGCCTTATTTATTTTCGTATCTCTTCCCCGCCTCTGCCCCCCACCCCAGCCTCTGGTAGCATGCCTTACACACGGCAAATGCCCAATAGTTGTTTCTTAAACCGTCTCTGTTTTGCACGTTCTTGGTTAGCCATGGGTGGGGACCACCAGAAAGATTTGGGGTGAGCTCTGAAGGGTTGCTGCATCCACCCTTCATCTGGGATGTTTGGCTCTTGGGTTTCACGTGTGACGTTTACCCAACAAGAAAAGCCTGCTGGTCTAGGGACAGATGTGGCAGAATCAGAAGACAGACATCACAGGCTGAGCATTTCTGTAAATAAAAGCCTCTGATTTACAATAGTGTTAAAAATGCCTGTCCCTGTAGCAGGTCCTTACAGGCTTGGCCATGAAGTGAGGCTTCCCATTTCCTTCCTCCGCAGGACGGCCTGATTGGTTTTCACTGTGGCTTTTGCATTCCCTTCCCAGCTCCCGTCCCCGTCCAAAGGATCAGGGTTTCCAATGTGACCAGCACTGGCTTTCACGTGGCGTGGGCAGCGGATCTCTCCCTGCACCCCACTTTCCAGCTCACCCTGATCTCTGGGGGAAACCTCACCCAGGGCCTGGAGACGCAGAACACGAGCTTCGCGCTGTCGGGGCTGGCGCCCGGCGTCCTGCACGTGGTAGAGATTGTGGCCAAAGCCTGCGGAGAGGAAAGTGCCACGGTCCGCCTGAAAGTGAGGACAGGTACTGGGTTCAAGAAAGGTGTCGCCACTTGTTCTCAAAGGGAAGGAAGGAATGCACGAGGAGTTCTGGGTGGGTCGAGGTTTGAAAAGAGCTGGGCTTGTTTGAGGGTGTTCGCGTGCTGCTCCGTGGAGTGGCGTCTGGCTCACTTCTTCCCACCTGGCCGGCATGGGGCTGCCGGATGTGAGTCGGCTCGTTCAGGAAAAGGGGTCGGGCAGACTGCTGGCCAAGGGGTGGCATTGCCAGGCGCTCCAGCTTTGCCCACAGAAGTCGCAGCGCTCACTGCTACACACCCTCGTGCACTTGGCTTTAGGAAGGACAGCCACGGGCGGTCAGCCAGTCAGTCTGTCACCAGCCCACCAGAGCCTGGGAGCACGAAGAAAATGGGGCAGGAGTAGAATTGAGTGATAACAAATCAAAAGTAGACTCCAAAAAATTGGAGCTAATCCTTGTCAATAATTATAGAGCCTGGTAAAATTCCTCTTTTCTCCCCAGGAGAATTTGTGATCCAGATATTTCTTGAATCTCTAAATTCCCAGAATAGCCACAGGGGTGCATGGAGCTTGAGGTTAGTCTTCAAATCTTGGGGAGCTGCTGAGACCTTACAGCTGTGTTCTCCAAGATGGGCTGCAAACCTTTGGCGGATGCATGCAATGATCTGTTCGGGTGCGGCAAGAGAAGCGTAGAGCTCTCATTCCTACAGTCTAAAGTGCTACTTAGCGTGGGATTGGGAATCAGGAGAAAAGATGGTGCGATGACGCTGACTGTGCCAGATGGACATGACGTTGGCAGTGAGCACAAGCGGAGGAGGTCAGCGTGGCCGGAGTGGTCAGGGCGGCCAGCCGAGGCAGGCTGGAGCTGGGCGCTCGTGGGTGAAGGCCACGTGGGGAGGGAGCATGCTGGCCTGTCACCCAGCCTAAGCCTGAGCCCATGTCCCCTCTCACCCACTCGCCTGTCCTCCTGACAGCTCTCAGACCAGGTTGGGGGCTCCAGCTGTGATGACTCAGGACCAGTGGCCTCAGGTGTAGCAGCAGCAACGGTCCCGAGGACGTGGGCTTGGGGCTTATCCAGGGGAGGAGGTGGGCTGGGCAGACCCATGGGGAGGTGCTGGATGCCCCCTACCAAGGGACCCTCATCTCCTCGCTCACTGCCCAGGGGCCCCCTGGCACGTACCAGGGACTGAACACTCGCTGGTTGAAGGAACGAGTGGCCACGAGAAGGCTGCCTTCCCCAGAACTCACCTGCAAACCACATGCACCTGGAAGCCGTCAGCAGAGGGAAAGGGATGTGGATGGAGGAGCACACCTGTGCAGGGCAGGGAGCACCCTAAACTCCAAGTGAGGCAGGGCCGTTGAGGCAGAAAACAGAGCTGACTGTCACCAAGGCCCCCTGGGCACCTGTCATGGGCCATGGGCTGTGAGCAGAGGCACCGGAAGGTGACCCCAAGCCTGGCCTTGCCTGGGACACCCCGCTTTGCACCTGTGGCTCTGGCCTCGCTATGCACAGCCCCCCTTAATCAAAATTGTCTCTCCAAGTTCCAAACGGTCCTTGCTCGTGGGGACATTGCCTGCAGGCCCCGAGCCCAGGTCCTGCTCCTCCAGGTAGGGGCGAGGGCAGCGAGGGGGAGGCAGGCTACCGTGGGGCGGGGGCTGAGGTGGGCTCCTCGGCCTCCCGGGCCCTCGGGTCTGGCCCTCTGGGGTCCGGGCTGTGTCCGGAGCTCCGGGTGCTGACCCTACTTCCTGGGGTCCAGACAGCCATGGGGGTGAGGGGGATACTGTCATTAATATTAAAATGATTATCCGTTACCTTATACAAAGCCATTCCAAATATTTTTATTCTCCATCCTGCAGCGGCCCAAAAGCTCAGTGGGAAAGTCAGAATCGCCGACGTCAGGTACTCGGAATCCTTCCGCAACGCCAGCAGCAGGGAGTACCGGGATTTCCTGGAGCTCTTCTTTAGGATGGTAAGTTGGTGAAATTGATTTACTGTTATTATTGTTTCCTTTGGGATGTGCGGGATGGGAGGGGTAGAATTCTAGTCTCAGCCGACTGGGAACTGGGCTTGTCGGTCCCCGTGGCCTCCTGTAGGACCCTAAACCCTTGTGTGGTGCCCTGGGTTCCCCCATCTCTGAGGACCTCGACGTGGACAGGAGACTCACCTTCACTCTTTGCTGCATCCTTGCTTCACATTGATTTTTTCTTTCCATTGAAACTTCTTGATTGATTATGGGACCCTGTGGAGTGGAAAGCTGTTCCCCTGCTTTTAAATTTGTTAACAAGTTGAGATCTATTTCACTTATCTTAAAATTTGCCCTTTTAAAAGCATACAATCCAGTGGCTTTTGGTATGTCCACAAAATTGTGCAACCATCATCATGATCTACTTCCGGAATGTTTTTTATATCATCCCCCCCAAAGAAACCCCGTTCTCATCAGCATCACTCCCCCTTCCTCCCTCCCCCAGCCCCTGGCAACCACCACCTGCTTTCTGTCCTTTGGATTTGCCTATTCTGGATCTTTCTTGTCAATGGAATTGGACAAAATGTGTCTGGCTTCTTTCACTTACGGCGATGTTTTCAAGGTTCCTCAGGTTGTAGTGTGCCTCGGGGCTTCCTTCCTTTCTATGGATGGATAATATTCCATTACACGCCACATTTCACATCCATTAATTGGCTGATAGAACTTTGGGTTGTTTCCACCTTCTGATTACCGTGAGTAACGCTGCTGTGACCACTTGCCCACTTTCTCGTGCATCCCCTTAGCATTCTTTAGGATGCATATTGTTATTAGGGTTCCCTATTAGGGATCAATGTTCTTTGGGATAAGGGTTAGATCACCCTTTGAAGAATAGAGGATGTACTTGAAAACGATAATCTAGGGATCTTGTTGGCATAGTGGAAATCTCATAAATTGTAGCTTTTCCTTGGTTTGGGAGTTTGATTTTACGACACAGACTGGAGAGAGTGTCACAGTGCCCTCTGGTGGTGGCGTGTGGGAGGACAGTGTCAGCAGCGCGGGTGTCCGCCACAGGGATCCGTTCAACCCATCAGCTTTCCTCTCGGACTCATCAGCTTTCCGCTCGGGGCCCATGGATCCAGCCTCGTCCAGGGGTCATCCCCAGAGCTCCTCAGGGGCTCGATCCTGCCTCATTCACCTGGGATCTGTAGCTCTTGGCCCAGTGTCTACATTCAAGAGTCACAGATGGTCTGACGGATCTCCTTCAGGTTTAGCGAGTTACCCACAGCCCTCAGCCAACACGGAGATCCCCCCCACGGCTCTAGTGGGTGAACGACACGGCTCCCTCTCCACCCCACGTTTCTCGATGAATCTTTCCTTCTTTGTCAATTTTCGGGCATAATTTTTTTTTGTTTATTTTGTTTTCTAGAATTTCAGGATAGCAAATAGTTGTGCCATCTCTTACGTCTGTAGGATGTCAAAACCAACCTTGGGAGGTGGTGGGTTAATTGAGAGGTTAGTTTTCCGTCACTTCCTGGCAAGGACCCTGGGGCTCCACTTTGGGACTTGTTTGAAACACAACTAAAAGTGACATTAATCCAAGACTGAGACAGACCCTTTTCTGGCAGAGAGAAGGGGGGAGGAGAGGGGAGAGGAGGGGGTGGGGGGAGGGAGAGAGAGAGAGGCTGTCTGTCCAGAGGCTTGTGGTGACAGCTGTGTGGCAGCACCCACCGAATGTGCCCTGGGGCTCTTGGGATCTGCAGCCTTTGGTGGGTGACAGGTGACAATAGCTTTGCTCACACTGGGCCACTCCACAGCCCAGAAATGTGGCCACAAGCTCATGCTTTGAGACGCTGCCCTCAAACAATTCAGATGAGGGAGGGGTCTTCTCCTTGAGAGTAAATCTCAGAGATGCCCTATTCCATAGAAGATTCGCATTATATTGGATATTTAAAACTCATTGTTTAAGATTATGTCTTTCCAGGGCATTTTGGCCTTTGATGGGTTAGACAGAAATAAGACAATGTATGGTGTGTGATTCTGTCCAAAGTTACAGAATATCAAACCAGGCTTTTCAGGTCAGGAGCGGCCCATCCTAAAAGGGACATCAGCTTTGCTCATGAGGAAGCAATCTGGGGAGGAAGCATGGAAGGGGGAGATGTTGTACAGTGTCAGGAGCAAAAGACTTATTCTAGAAAATACTAAGGGGGAGTGGTCTCTGTCCCCCAGGACTGCTCATTCCACCCGCAGCCCCCAGCAGCTCTGAGCTGAGAATAGCAGATCCTAAATGCGCTTGTGGCCCCTGCCCTTTGGGAGGGCCTCTGCTTTTGCCCCCAGCCCACCCTCAACCACAGAAATCCCTCTGTAACTGTTTGCTAGTTTTCATGGCAGTCCCAGAATGGACCCGCGGCTTCTATCTTTTGCCAAGGGCCAGCTCTGCTCCTGCCCGGGGTGCAGCAGGGTGTGGAGCTCTTCTCTCCTGGCTCTTCTGCACAGGTGAGGAAATCCTTGCCCGCCGCCATGCTTCACCACCTGGACACCGGTGGGGTGAAGCTGGAGATTAGCAGCATAACGGAGGGCAGCGTGGTGGTGGCCTTCCATTTGCTGATAGTCGCAGACGTGGATGCCCAAGAAGTGTCTGCCGTCTTCCTCGCTGCCTTCCAGAACATGTCGCTGCTGGAGGTCGTCCGAGATGGCACCTTCATAGAGGGTACGTGGGGGATGGACCCCACCCAGCAAAGCCGAGCTGCATCCCTTTGTATGGGGAGAAGGTTGTTCCCATGTGCTTCATTGCGTGGGCTTTCCCGGGGATTAGAGGCAACCATGAAATGTACGCCACCCCCCACCCCACCCACACCCCCTAATCTCTCCCTTTGCTACAGCGATTGGCTGCTGAAAGGCTTCAGAGTTCAGACATTCTCGGGGGGACCCGCACAGCTCCCCAGGGCTATGCCCCGTGTGCCCAGGTGCTTCTCTGCTGCCCAATGACTCCCCCATTTCGATGCACTGAGGGCACCATGCTCCTCTCTGCAGCCAGATTTCCTCCCAAGCAGAGTTTGCAAGGAGATCCTAATAAAAATAATCAAAGAGAAAGCAGAGGACATAGGCAATTGAAGTGCTTTCCTCATAGCATATTGAAGTCATTGAAAGTAAATTATTTGAAAATAAGTGAATGAAAATTAAATTAATTGTTGAAAATTCATTGAAAATAAATTACAAGTGGTTTATAGTTACATATCAAAACAAAGTTGAAGAAGATATAGGTTAATATTCTTCTGATTTTTGGAATGAGAAAGATTTTCCAAAGTTTAAAACAGAGGGAAAACAACCCACAAAGGTAGACTGAAATATTTGGCTACGTGTCAGACAAAACTTAAAAAGCAAGCAACCTCCCCACCCTGCAAAAGAAAATACTTTCAACAAATTTGATGGAGAATAATATCCTAAATATATAGAGCACGATAGCTCACACAAATTAATAATAAAATCCTAAGAACCTGATAGGTATATGTGCAAAAGATCTCAATAGACAACATGTAAAAGAAGACATACAAATGACTAACAAAGATGTAAGAAAGACATATGCAGTGCAATGTGGTTTTTGTTTGTTTTTCTTTCCTATGATAACACTTCTACTGCTAACATTACTACTGCTGGAAGTGTGGCAAAATATCTATTGCATACATTGCTGGTGGAAATAGAAACTGCTAATACTTCCTGGAAATCGATTTGGTGATTTGTGTCAAGGGCTTTAAAAAATGATCATCCACTTTGACTTTAGAATAACACTTCTGGGACTTCTTCTTAAGGAAATGGATCTCAATATGGATTGTGGTTTACATACCAAGATATTTTAAAAGCAAAAGATCAGCAATAACTGATAGTCCAGTAATAGGGCAAGATATTAAGTAAATACCATGGATTGTTAAAAAATTATTAAAAATGAGGTTTGTTGAGGTAGAAAATATTGCTGATTTGTGTGTGAAACATGACCTTAGCGATGTTGTGATCTGTAATTTGAAAGACCAAAAGGAAGTACTTCCACGGGCACACTGCTACATCTGGGCCTTCGGGATAGACGCTGTATTCCTCGCACACTCTTCTGGCTCTCTGGCCTTTTCCGCAGTCAACCTGCATTACTGTCACACGCTAACTGAGCCTGCGACGGAAGGCAGGCAGGTTGTGTGCAGGCCCCCTGCCCGGGTGGGTCTCGCTGCCAGGGCCCCTGTCCTCCAAGCCCCAGCTCCCAGGGTCCTCCCCCAAGAGCCAGCCGCCCCCCAGACCAGAGGCAGCCCCTGCGGATGACCTTTCACTGCTCCGCCCCCGCCACAGACAATTGGGGTGCTACCCTCTCCCCTGCACCCCCTGAGAGCGCGGCTCTGCAGCATGGCTTGCCCTCATTTCCTGTTTTTCCTCTTTGCTGCCCGAGATGCAGTTTGCCTGCAGGCTGGCTGCAGGGGGCTGCAGGGGTGCCCGCACTCTCGGCCTCGTGCACTGTGACGTTTTATGTTTCTTTTCCTAAATGTCACACAGATTACGATGAATGTGAGCGCAGCGAGGATGACTGTGTGGCAGGGGCATCGTGTCTCAACACGCTGGGGTCTTTCATTTGCATCTGCCCAGGGGGCATCCCTGACCCCAGCGTGGAGAACCCCGGGCGAGGCTGCGAAGGTAACAAGCACGAGGCGTTCCCCGGGCACTGCCAGCGAGCCTGGGCTTTTAAGCATTGTCGCTCTCACCGTGCTCCTTTTCCAAGTAAGGCCAGCTTGTTTCTGTGGCCTGGGCAAGTTCCTTTATTGTACGCATGTGTGCACATGTGTGGGGGGTTATGCATGTGTGTGAGCCGCTGTGAGTGTGGGCGTGCGTGTGACAGTGTGTATGTGTGTGTGTCCCTTCACATTCTCTCCTATCCCCAGCCTTCCGGGGGTGCCTTACACCTACAAGTGTTAGTTCTGATGCCACACATCAGCTCAGGCAGGGGAAGGGTGAGCGCTCAGATGCTAAAAGGCAATCTTGCAAAACTTCTGACCTTGTGACAAAGGGCAGGTGGGAAACTTGTCCACTTGGTCACCCTGCACCCAGCACTTCTATGAAACAGGGCCGGGGGGATTCGGCCGTGTTGCAGAGGTGACACAGCCGTAAGGGCTCTGTGGAAAATGCAGGGTGACAGGGGTGAGCCGGGTGAAGCTGGAGTGCTCGGAGGGCTCAGGCTGTGACATGGACGAGCACGAGGCGAGCAGGAGAGCAAGAGACCAAGGCAGGGCTGTGGCTTGAGCCTCAGGTTTCTGGGCTGTGGCTGTCCTGCACCTGCTTCCCTAAGACAACAGGTGAGCTCGCTGAGAACCTGGAGGCGGGCCATCAGCCCTTGTCAGTCTTCTAGTGTAGACAAAAGGTGAGCTTTTTGAGAACTCAGTGAGGTTGCATAACCCCTTGCTCTAGTGTAGACGAGGGATGGGTCCTCTGAGAATCTGGTGACACACACCATGACCCTTTGTTGCTTTCTTAGTCTTTGCATTCCAGTGTGGCTGGGAACAGGGAGAAGGAGCCAGGGTCACGGGCTTCTGGGGTGGGTGCGTATTATTCACCCCATCTTAGCCATCAGGACTCGGAGGCCCCTGATGTAGACACCGTATCCCAGTCTGTGGGCTCAGTGCACACCCAGAGCCACCTGGGAGAGGCTGCAGGGGGCAGAGGGCCCCTTGGTGCCTGGCCCGCGGGGGTCCGTGGGGGTCTGTGGGGGTCCGTGGAGAGCCGAGCCAGGCACAGCCTGCTGATGGCAGGCAGAAACGTGGAACACAAGTGTGTGTCCGGTTGTGGTTTGAATGTGCCATTCTCAGGCTGGCGCTGCCAGGCACCGAGCAGCTCCCCATCTGGTGTCCTCCCTGCCCCTTGGTGCTGGCCCCCAGGGCACCCAGACACAGACCCAGCCTTCGCCTCGGTCTCCCTCATGCCTTGCAGGTGACTCTCCCGGCCACGCCTCCTGGGCCCCTGGATCCTCGGTGACCCCCAACCCAGAGGGGCCTCCCACCCCAGCGGGAATGGGGGCTACACCGGCACCAGGCACTTCCGCCACCCCCCAGGGCCTGCCCCGGCGTTTGAGCCTGACCGCGGCGGTCAGCGTGCTGTGTGAGATGGAGAAGGTGACCATCGCCATCCAGAAGCGCTTCCTGCAACAGGAGTCCATCCCCGAGTCTGTGCTGTACCTGGGCGAGCCGGCCTGCAATGTCAGCAGCGCCAACAACACCCACGTGCTCCTGGCGGCCGGCTGGAGCGAGTGCGGGACCATCGTGCAAAGCGTAAGGGCCCGTGTGAGCCAAGCTCCGGGAATCCCAGCTCAGGGGAGGCTCACGCCTGGCCTGGGGACCCGGGAGGACCCTGCACCCCAAGTCTCTGTCTGTACGGGAGGGTGGTCCAGCCAGGGGGTCAGGAGTGGGCCGAGGTTCTGAGCCCAGAGCCAGCTGGAGGCCAAGGCAGGTGGGCTGTGGGCCTCCCACCCTGCAGGGCCCTGCTGTAGCGACCTGGGGTCGGTGGCACCAGCGTCCCTGCAGATCCTCCCACGTGATTTCCATGAGCAGGTGGGAATGAGAGCCAGTGGGAGAGGACAAGGACAGGAAAGTCCAGGAGCCTGTGTGTGTGTGTAAATCTGTGGGTGTATGAATGTGTGTGTATGTGCGTGTGCATCTGCTTGTATGTGTGTGTGTGTAAATGTGCATATATGTGTGTATCTGTATTAGCATGTGTGCCTGTGTGTGTATGTGTGTGTAAATGGGTCGGTGATTGTATGAATGTGTGTTTGTGAGTGCATGTGTATACATGCACGGTGTTGTCCATGTGTGAATGTATGTGTGTGTATGATATGGGTGTAGGTGTGAATATGTGTATGTGTGCAGATGTGCGCATGTGTGTGAATGTGTGTGTATGTGCATAGGTGGGGTTGAGTGTGTGTGTGTGTATGAGAGTGTATGTGTGAACTTGCATGCATGTGTGTGTATATATATGGGCATGTGTGCCTGTGTGTATGCATGTATGTGTCTGATTGTATATGTGAAATATGTGTGTCTAGGTATAGGTGTGTGTGAATGTGTGCATAAGTGTGTATGCATGACTATGTGTGTGAATGTGTGTATAAATGGGTCTGAATGTGTGAGTGTGTGTATGTGTGAGTATATGTGTGCATACGTATGGGTGTTACGCATGTGTGTGAATGTATATGTGTATGGGTGTGTGTATATGTGTGAATTGTATATGTGTGCAGATGTGCATGTGTGTGAATGTGTGTATGTGCATGGTTGTGTGTGCATGTGTGTATGTTTGTATGTGTATTAGTTTCCTGGCTGCTAAAACAAATACCGCACAACGGGTTGGCTTAAACAATGGGGATTTATTGACTCTGTTGCAGAGGCTGGAAGGCTGGCTTTGGGGTCGGCGCCTTCCGGCTGGTCAGCAATCCCCGGGGTTCCCTGGCTTTCCCATCATGTGGCAGCAGCCTCTCCTCCTTTCTCCTCCTTTTCTCTTCCAGCTTCTGGCTCTCCCTGGGGCTCTCTCCTGTGCCCAACTCCCTTTGCTGATAGGATGTTGGCCCCTGTGAATTGAGGCCCCTCATTCAGTGCCGGCACCTTAACAAATACATCCCTAAGGGGCCTGTTTACAAAGGGTTCCCACCCACAGGACTGGGGCTGGGCCCTGAACGTGCCTTCTGTGGGGGCAGGATTCAGTTCCCTGCAGTATGGGGGTGTGAGTGTGTAGTGTGCCAATGTGAGTGCATGTGTGTACGTGAATGTGAGCACATGTGTATGTGTGTGCTATGTGGGTGTATGGCAGTGTACACTAGTGTGTGTGTGTGTTTGTATGTGTGTGAATGTGTAAGATTGTGTGTATGCTTCTGTGTGAGTGTGCATGAATATGTGCACATAAGAGTACATGCCGTGGAGTTCATGTGTGTGTTGTGTGTGTGTCTGTGTGCACATGTGGAATTGTGTGTGTGTTGGTGGGTCAGAGCTGCCTGTCCTGGGGGCTGTGGTCCCATCGGAAGCTCCTCACCCAGGGTCTCTGACAGAGCGCAGGCCTTCTCACACAGAGGCAGCCAAGTAGGAGAGTGGGGCTTTCCTTGCTGACAGCCCTCACGCTCCCATGCCGGAGGCTCCCCAGGGACTCTGGGTGGGGGCTCTGGGCACATGTCCCTCACAGGTGATTGTGGTGCCACCCTTGGGCCCCACCGGGAGCCCCCCTGGTTTGCAGTCCCCACAGGGTGGCCTGGGGCTTCAGGTCTCTGCCGATGGTGCTCCCCACACCCAGCCATGCTGAGCTCAAAGGCTCTGTTCCTAGGGCGCTCCTGGGCAGACCAGCTGCAGCAGGGGGAGAAACCCAGCTCCTTCTAGAACATAGCACAGCGCTGGGTGCAGGGGAGAGAGAGAAGGAGCGCAGGACATGGTTGTCCCCTGGATAAACGTGTGACCTTAGAGCTGGGCTCACGGAAAGGTGATGACGCAGGTAGCAGGGTGGCCTAGCTCAGAGCTGAGCCAGTGGCCTGGAGGGCATGGGCCTGGGGCAGCGGGAAGCCCAAGCAGGGCAGGGGGTTCCTGGCTTCCGTCCGAGGCTGAGTTGGCTCCAGATGGGGAGAGGGCCTTCTGGGAAGGGGAGACCCTGGAAGAAGGCTGGGTGGTCCCATGAGGCCAGTGGGGAGAGCCAGTGGGGACATGCTGGCAGTAGCCAGACCAGAGTAGTTGGAAAGCCAAGTGAGGGGTGGGGCTCAGACTTAGGACATACAAGGGTCTCCATCCCGGGGACCAGCCTACCCATGGGGTCATGCATGGAAGGGGTGGGATGTGGGGTTCAGGGTTCAAGACTGGACTGCGGGAGGGCAGACCCTGGCCAAGGACATGGGGCAGGGAGGTTGTGACACCAGGGACATGGGACAAGTCAGAGTAGCTCCAGGGGCACCAACCCAGGGGCCTCATAAGAGCAAGTCAGGGAAGGCCTTGTTTCCCAGAAACAGATGGCGGGATAAAGTGCCCTGATCCACCCTCCTTCTGGCCGGTATTTACTCCTGAACAATCCCAAGGGATAGGTGCTGTTATCCTCATTTAACCCATGAGACCAGAGGCTCAGTAAGTCCATAGGCGGTCAAGGTCAAGGTCAAGGTCAGCCCGGCCACTGGGGACCTAGCCTGGCCTCTCCATGACCCAGACTCTCGTGGAGCTGGATTTTGTATCAGGGCACAAGTCCCGCAGGGGACCCCCCCTCAGACCTCCACACGCAGACGTCGGGGCTCCCGGTGACAGCCTGGACGTGCTCCATCACAGGGACGAGTTTGGGGCTAAGCTGGCAGCTGGGCTGAGGTGCCACGGGCCAGGGGCAACATCCGGGGAGCAGGGTGTATACCCTGCATAGGGGGCTCAGACTGGGGCCCTGAGGCTGAGAAGAGTGTGCCGCTGGGGCGTGGAGGCAGGCGGCTCCCGAGGCCGGGGGGAGACGGTGGCCTGGGGCTTCTCCGTGGAGGAGATGCACTTGGGGACACAATGAGCTCCGATATGGGGACAGGAAAGGTGACTGCGGAGTGGAGAGAGCCAACAGCAAGCCGGGGACATGGGGCCTCCAGAGTTGGGAGGGAAACTGTCAAGTGCTGGGGCTGTCCGCAGAGGGCTGTCCTTGGGCAGTGTGTCCAGCCAGCTCCTGCCAAGCACAGCTTCGTCTCCAGGAGGAACTCGGACCCACGGTGGTGGGACATGAGGGTTGACAGAGGGTCCTGTGGCCACACAGCATCCACTGCCCTGCTCCAAACCCCCAAACTGGCACAACTGAAATATACCACCTGGGTTTAGTTCTTAAGAGTTGTAAGACGCTCACCTGGGGGAGAGGGACAAGTTCAGCCCGAGGACTGTTTGGGAGGGGAGAGCTGCTGCGGGCTGGTGGCCCAATGGCAGCTTCTTGGCAGCCTTCAACCTGAGCTGCTGAAGGCAGGCAGCGTGACTCGGAGGCTGGCGTGGGCACATCCGCACTCGGATCCGAGTTACGCGGCAGCTGGGGCAGAGTTTGTAGAACATAAGTTACAGATGCTAAAAATAAGATGACAGTTTCTGCTCACTGTGCCATTCCCAGCAGTGAGTTGGCACCTCCCCCCGGTGATGGGGGCTCCGGGGATGGTCTCCCGGCAGGTGACAGCCCCCCCCCCCAGTTGTTTTTCAGAGCCAGACAAACACCTGGCCTGGCAATTAAGTTCTATATGTTCAGAGCACATTCAGCGCTAAGGCTCATTTGTCCCTTAGGCGCCATCCAAGCCCCTGGAATCCACAGAAGCACGGGATGTTTTTTGACATTTGGCAAACTTAGGTTCCCCTAAAGACTTCTTCGATGAAATAAATGCCATGTGCACAGACGTCGGCGGTTTCTTCCTAGTTTTGGTAAATAAGAAACAGGTTAGAGCAGGAGCCAAAACCTGTTGTTCGCTTAGGCAATGTTAGGAAAAAATCATTGGGGCTTTGAAATTTGGGGGAATACACTTGAAATAGAGCTACCCCCTCCCCTAGCACCCAGAGATTCTGGGGGCTCTGCTGAGGCCAGGAGCTGGCTCACGCCCCACTCTCGGTGCAGAACATGACGGTCACGGTAGTGAGGACCACGCTTCGGAATGACCTGTCCTCGGAGGGCGTCATCCACTACCTGAAGATCCTCAGCCCCATCCACTGCGCCTTCCGGAACGACCTCCTGACATCGTCAGGGTACACCCCGGAGTGGGGGTGAGTGGGCGCCTCCCTCCCGCTGCTCGGGTGCTTCTCTACAGCCTCATAGGTGCTCAGGGTTCCTTACGGTTTCTGCGGGTTGTGGACCCTTTGGGGGCAGGTTGGTGGAAGAGGCACCGTGGAAAGGGGTGTCCTCAAACTGGCCTCTTGCAGGGTTTACACCATCATCGAGGACCTCCATGGAGCTGGAATTTTTCTCACGGAGATGCAGGTATTTATTGGAGAGTCTCCCATACCTCAGAATTACAGTGTGTCCGCCAGTGACGACGTCAAGATCGAAGTGGGGCTCTACCGACAGAAAAGCAACCTCAGGGTGGTCCTGACGGAGTGCTGGGCGACGCCGTCGAGCGACGCCGCGGACCCGGTGATGTTCGGGTTCATCAACAACAGGTGGGGGCAAAGGTGGGCTCCGGGCGGCTCCGGACAAGCACCGAGGGGGGCTCAGGTTTTGGACACTTCCCTGGGGTGCTAGGGAGGGGAGCCCATCTCCCCCGACTGCCCCAGAGCCCTTGTCAGGAGAGCCTCGGTGGTCCCCAACAAGCACATCACTGGGGCCGTCCCCTCTGTTTGCAGCTGCCCCATCCCCAATACGCACACCAAGGTGATCGAGAACGGGAACTCCAATAAGGCCCAGTTTAAGCTGAAAATCTTCTCCTTCGTCAATAACTCGATCGTCTATCTGCACTGCAAACTCCGCATCTGCCTGGAGTCCCCGGAGGCCACGTGCAAAATAGTAGGTGTTTTCACTTTCTAAACTTTTGTCTGGATTTCTGTGCCTTATTGCTTTGGGGAAAGTTGCTCTGGGCGTCTTGGGGCCCCAACTTCGGGAAGGAGCCCCCGGACCCTGCAGTTGTGGCACCCGAAGGTGAGGAATGATGTTCAGTGACAGGCAGCCCTTGGGTGGCGGCCGAGGCCAGGGCTGCCCGGGGCATTTGGGCCTTTTCGATGCCTAAACTGTGTCCGTCTCAAGGCCAGACCATACAGTGGATTGGCTCAGTCAGCACAACTTTGTAAAGGTGAGCGGTGCTCCCTGTCAAGGCGATTTAATGAATATTCAGACACAAAAGCGTTATTTAATTTAATAGTATTTTCAGCAATATTTACAAAACATCTGTTAGCTAGCAGGCACTGAGGTATTTAATGAGTGTTTTTCTCCCCTGTGTTTAGCGTTCATGCTGGGATTATGAATAATTTTGTGTTCTCAGTTCCTTAGACCTTTGAGGTTGAAATACACTCTGCCATCCTGAGTTTTTAAAGCCATCCTTTGTTCTCCTTTTGTGACATGTATGTGAAGTGACCATGTTTTTCGTCATGTGTTGGCTGTGGCGAGGACAGCTTGGGGGCTGTGCTGGCTTTTGCTCCCCTGCTTTAAGGGGCATATTTTTTCCTGTGTTCCTCTGTGAGGATGACACAGAGTCCAGCAGGTTTCCTTGGTGACAGCCTGCGAGTGGCAGTAGGACATTGATAGGAGAGGAAACACAATGATGGTCGATTTTGTCAGTGTCACTTTTTCTCACCCGAAGGCTCTTCCTGAGCAATAAGATGAAAGGAAGAGAGTTGTATCCGCCTCCAGCTGCACCTGGTCCCACAAAACCCTCAGGGATAACGAAGATCAGCCCCAATACCGCTTTGCCTTTGCAGAG
Organism: Bradypus variegatus; assembly: GCA_004027775.1. NCBI lineage: Eukaryota > Metazoa > Chordata > Mammalia > Pilosa > Bradypodidae > Bradypus > Bradypus variegatus. The sequence continues at coordinate 16,657 of PVKY010000768.1, forward strand.
AGCTGCCAGTGCACAAATTCTTTGCAACACGACCGGGTTCCTTTGGGATGGGCGTATGGTGAGCAGATCCCATAATGTCACTAGCCAGGCAGCCTTTTTGTAAGGCGGGGGTGTTAAGAGGACAAAGTGGCTACGGTGGCCTGTGGTGATTCTGGAAGCCGGGACTGAGTCACGGTCCCCAGAGGGAAAAGAGGGTCCCACATGCAACTGAAGACATGCCGAGGGCTTTCTACATCTCCCCGCTTTGGTGCACCTTCTCCCTTCCCCCTCCTCTGGCCTCCTGTGCCCCCAGGGTGCAGGCCTCTCCAGGTCTCCTAGCCCCTGTCAAAACTTCTCCATCCGGTGACTCGATTTCTCCAGCAGGGAAATACTACATGAATCAGATTATCATCCCTGATAGTGAGGTAGTGTCTCATCAACACTGTCAACTAACTTGAAGTTTCTCTCCTTTAAAAAACAGAACTGCAATAATTTCCGGTCACTGAGAACTAATGAAGCGTCTGGAACACACCAAACATCCTGGGGACCCCTCATTCGGTCAGAAGGTGAGGCGATGACTCGGTTTAAACAACTAAAGAAAAGATGCAGCCGATTCCATTTCACCAGCGTGTTAGCAACAACATCGACAAAAAGGCTTTGAAACATGAAATTCTTAATGTTTTCCTAAAAGACACTTAATAGTAAAATAATAATAGCTAATGTTTATGGAGAGCCTGCTCTGCGCCAGGCAACGTGCAGAGTGCAATTTATGCCCCTCAGCAGTGCCGTGAAGTAGGATCTATTATTAGCCCCATGTTTTAGGTGAAGAACTGGAAGTTTCGAGAGGTCAAGCTCGAGTTTAAATAATGCAATAATTTGAGCTGTGTAACACGCAGCCAGTAAAGCTTTCTGATTCTGGCTGGGAACATCAGGTGGATTTTTAAGAGGAAGGAACTCAAGCTATAAACAGGCAGTGTCAAATTCTCTGTGTGTTGGTGCGCACGCCCATGTGTGCTCACGTGAAAAAGCTGCTTTATCCAGGGCTCTGTTCAATTAGAAAAAGCAGAAAATGGCATTGTGGATTTCCTCTGTACACAACTTCCATCAGCCCATTTCACCCATGTATTTTCAGAGTTCAAGGAGACATTTTCCAGGGAAACTTGATTTTATTTTCTATATGATCTATCTTATTGTTTTGAAAAAAATTGGATTTGATGAAATTGTGTGCTTTAGGTGTCAGAAACTGCCTACTGTCCCCCAAAATGAGTTCTCCCCTCCTCCTGCAGAAATGGAATCCAATTTTTAGTTAGCACATGGCTGCCTGGAATGAAATCCATAATTCCCAACTTCTTGCTGCTAAGTGTGGCCAAATGGGTAAGCTCTGGCCAATGAAATGCAAATGCAAGTGCCGGGTCACAACTTTGGGTCACCCTCTTTAAGGATCTCCTGGCTCCTGTCCTTGGCCCCTTTCTTCTTTGTTGTTATCTCCTTCCTGCTGCCTGACGTGCGGATGAGATGGCTGCAGCCAGTCGCTGTCCTACACCATGAGGTGGAGGGCCACCCTCAATGGATGTGGTCACGGTGAGCGGGAAGGAGCCCGGGGTCCTGAGGACACCGGAGCAAAGCTGCCAGGCCAGGCCTCAGCTCTGACCTCCCATTTTTATGCAGGAAAGACAGATGCTTCCATCCATCTTTTTAAAAGCCACTCTTATTTTGGGTTTTCTTATTTTTTGTAACTGAACCCATCCTAGTTAATTTCCTCCCTACTTTTTTCTTCCTAATATTAATGAGCCCCTTTGCTTCTCCATGGTTTCCTGTACAAGAACTTCTGGTTTGTCTGAGGGTATGAGTTGGGAGCTGAATTCTGATCAGACCTTGGGAAAGAAGTTGGGGATGCAGGACAGGAGGCCTCCTTGGCTGGTGATTCTTGCCTACTGGTTTTCATCCAAAGCATTTGTGATATTTCATAAATAGACCCAGGTCCCTGGCCACACCCCAGACCTGCTAACTCAGAACCTGTGGAGCTGCATCCCGGGCTCATTCTCACTGGTCTGCAGGGGACTGCTGGTGTAGGTCCTGGGGTGACATGCTGTTGCTGCCCTCTTCATTTCTTTTTTTAATAGTTGTGGGAACTGGTTGGCTTCAGGCCCTGATATGAAATAAAATGCATATGAAATGCATTCTCTTTTATAAAAGGGGTACATTTTCATTTATTCATAGATATTATACAGAATGTCAAAACTGGAGTGGGCAAAGCACAAACTTGGAGTTAGGACAACTGGGTTTGAATATTGGCTTGGACATACATGAGTTCTATGAGTTCTATGGTCCTGGCAAAATTATACAACCTTCTGAATCCTATCCATCCACTCATCCACCCATTCATCCACCCATCTAGCCATAACCATCCATCTATCCATCTACTCATCCATCTATCCATTCATCCACATCCATCCATCCATCCATCCACCCATCCATCCATCCACCCATCCACCATCCACCCATCCACCCACTCATCCATCCATCCATCCTTATCCATCCATTTATCTACTCATCCATTCATCCATCTACTCATCCTTCCATCCATCCATTTATACATTATTTCACCATCTCCTTTGTTTGTTTGTTCTCTGCAACACAGGAGTTATAATACCTGTCCTCCCTACCTCACGGAGTTGTTGTGAGTGTCCAACAGGTTAACAGTAAATCAGAATCCTTCGTAGATAAGACCTTCATGTTATGCCAAGGCAGTTGCCTTGTGGCTGGACAGAGAGGAACCTACTGCACGTGTGGCTTTGACACCTGCTAGAGATGCCCTCGGCAACCTGCCACACACACTCACTCCCGTGATGCTGGGCCACCTTGGTGGGGTGGTGGGGTGGTCTCTCCCCTGAAGTGATGGAGGCAAGGCTGGAGGATTGGCTGGTGGCTTCCGTTTTCTCAGGCAGCATAGTTTTCTCCTGTGTGTGTGTGTGTGTGTGTGTGTGTGTATGTGCGTGTGCACGCATGTGAGTGTTTTGAGATAAAATTTACATACATAAAATTAACCATTTTTATGTGTACAACTTTAGGGCATTTAATATATTCACAATGTTGTGCAGACATCACCACTATCTGTATCCAGAATATTTTCATCACTCCAGAAAGGAACCCTGTACCCATCAGCGGTCACTTCCCATTCCCCACACCCCAGCCCCTGGCAACCACTTATCCTTTCTGGTGCTGTGGTTTTCCCTCTTCTGCACTTTTGTATAAGTAGAATCACATGGTATTTGTCTCACCTCTGCCTCCTTTCCTGTAGCATGATGTTTTCAGGCCCTTCCAGGTTGTGGCATGTACTAGCACCTCATTCCTTTTCTCAGATGAATGATAGCCCCTTGTATGGATGTACCACCATTTGTCCATTGGTCCATCTGTTGATGAACACTTGGGTTGCTTTTGCCTTTTGGCTGTTGTGAATAACGCTGCTGTGGACATTGGTGTACCTGCGTCTATTTGAGTCCCTGCTTTCAATCTTCTGTGTGCACACTCCCCCATGTTTTCACGGCTCCTTCTGGTCTCAGGCAGCCCCACCCTGCGGATTGAGTGCAGGCCCAGTGGTGTCTCCACACTGCCCATCTGGCTCAGCTCTCCTTTTCCTGAGTGGAGGGCCCACTGCTCCCCACGTGGCCTCCCACTCTGGGCTGACCCTTGTCCCAGAGCCAGGGGTGGGCTGAGCTGTCCTCACTGCTCAGCTCTCCTGGGCTTTAGCCTCCTGCCTCCATCATCTTTGGGAACCCACAGCTATGTGGGCACACACAGGGGGCCTCACTGTCACTGCACTTCTGAGCAATCGACTCCAGATAATAATAATAGTCTTTAAAGTAGGTAACGCTTGTGGAGAGTTTGCTCTGTTCCAGGTGCCACCCTCAGCGCCCTGTTTCACCCTCACCCTCAGTATTGCAGGTGCTGGGACCCCGGGTGGTGCCCATGGAGAGGGATGCCCCTCGTTGGGCAGACATGTCACCTCGTGCCTGTCTCGTTTCCCCACAGGGGACCCCCCAGGTGTGGGACCCGGCCTGGGGGTGGGCTACAGCATCCTCATCGGGGCGGCCATCTTTGCCGTGCTGGTGGGGGTTGCCGGCCTTCTGACTGTGCACTCCCAGAGGGTGAGCGGGAGAAACAGCTTCACAGGACAGCCAGACAACTTCACCTACCGGGCGTTCCGTCAGTAAGGGATCTCGGCGGAACCAAAGGTGGGTATAGGTGAGAGAGGCTGGGTGCTGTTGACCCACCTCGGATGCAAATGACGCTGGCCAGCCTCCTCTTGGATTTCAGGGTGTTGGCATTTGTGATTCTGGACTGGGGACACACCCTCCCGCCTGATAATCCAGTGATGAAGTTGGAGAGGGGTGGACGGCCATTTAGGGGGCTCACGATGGGTTCCCCTCCATGTATACAGCTGGCCACGGGGCTGTCCCAGTCTGCTGGGCTGCTGGGACAGATATTCATGATGGGTTGGCTTAAACAACGGGAGTTTCTTAGCCCATGGTTTTGAAAGTGAGGCCTCCCAAACTGAGGTATGGGCATTTCAGTTTGCTAAAGCTGATGAAATGCAATATACCAGAAATGGGTTTGGCTTTGACAATGGGGATTTAGTAACTTACAAGTTTACAGTTCTAAAGCCGTGAAAATGTCCAAATTAAGGCACTGACAGGATGATACCTTCTCTGAAGACTGGCTCTGGCGAGCTTGGGCTCCTCTGTCACATAGGAAGGCCCATGGTGACATCTGCAGGTCCTTCTCACCTGGGTTTCGTTGCTTCTAGCTTCTAGCTTCAATGGCCTCCTCTCTGAGCTTCTGTGTGCTTCCCTCTTTTTGCTTTGGTCTCTTTTGGCTTCTGTGTGTCCTTCGCTCTAAATTTCTCTGGGGGCTTTTTCCTGTCTTTTATCCTCTTATAAAGGATTCCAGTAAGAGGCTTAAGACCCATCTTGAATGGGGTGGGTCACAACTCAATTGACCAAAAGGTGCCACCTACAACAGGTCTGCACCCACAGGAATGGATTAAAAGAACGTGATCTCTGAGGTACTAAGAGTTCCCTGTAAAGCTCTGTTCTCTGGAAAAGCATCAGACACCCCCAGCAGCCCTCCTGAGACCTGCCCGGCATCCCAGCAGGCTCCCTGCAGGCGGAGCTAAGCTCTTTGTCTGGCTGGGGGTCTGTGCCGAGCGCACCCACTAAGTGATGGGGTGGGGGCTCCCCCAGCTGAGTCCACGAATGCTGCTCCCAGCCCCAGCCCCCGCGGTGCCCGTTCCACCTGCATCTGGGAGGTGCTGGAAGTCATTCCTGCAGGATAGAGGTGACTCTCCGTCGGAGTTAGCCAGGGCTGCCCTAGCAAAGCAAAGTGGGGGGCTTCAAACAGCAGGTTTATCCTCTCCCAGTGCTGGAGGCTGCGAGTGTGAAACGAAGCCGGCTGCTGCAGGGTGCAGGGGAGGATCCGTCCCACGCCACCCTCCTGGCTCTGGGGGCAGCTTGCTGCACCCACGGCATTCTCCTCCTCGGTTGTCAGTGGCCTTGGCTGCTCTGTCCATCTGTGTCCGCTTCTCCTCTTCTTAAAAGGGCACTGGTCATGCTGGAAGAGGGCCCACCTGTCCAGTGTGGCCTCATGTTGACCAACCACGTCTTCACAGCAGCTGTTTCCAAATAAGGTCACACTTGTGGGCCCAGGGTGAGGACTATTGTTTTTGGGGTGTGAAAGGTAAATTGGAGTCGAGTTTACCGATTTCAGCATTTTATTCTGGACACCAAAGTTTTGTTGCAGCAAAACGAAAGTAGCTTTGGGGTTCCAAGGCTGGCAAACAATTTTTATAAACATCTTTGTAGACAAGATGGCTTGACTTCTGTTGATTGGGTGAGGTTTGTCTGTCCTATAGGGGCAGATTTTGGGTAGGTGGGCTTTGTGTTTGGGCTAAGGGAGTGAACCAGGGGTTTGGCTGGCTGTCTGGGTCACCTGCCTGGGTGGGGATTTCAAATTTCAACTGATAAAGAGAACACTCAAGAGGATGTGGGTTCATTTGTCTCTGAGGGGTCCCCAGGGCTTTCTCTATATCATTTTATCGGGGGACATGATGCCATAACCATAACACCCTCCCTCCACCAACATTCTCCTAGGGGTTTTCTCCAAACTGCTCCTTCACTGCAGGTAAGCTCACCTGCACAGCCTCCTTCCCTGCCCAGATAGCATGACTCGGGCTCAGTTATGAATCCATCAAGCGTTAACGGGGTCCCCTCTGTCCCCCACACAGGGCCGGTGCTTGGAGGAGCCCTGGAGGCGATGGAAACAGCATCGGTCTGCCCCAGGATGCCCACTCTCTGGCCCCAGCAGGTGGGTGATATTTGGGCACGGTGCAGGGGCCCCAGAGCTCCCAACATGACAGACCCAAGATCTTCAGACCCAACGTGCCCGCAGCACCCCCTCTCTGGGCCATCCCCTCCAGCCCAGGCCTCCGCAGCTTTAGCATCGATGGGGGTTCAGCGCAGCCCTCCCAGGCTGGCTCGCGATGGCCGTCCATCACCCAACACCCTCTGTCAGATACGTAACGGCTCACATTTTCAAAGATATTTGACACTGCACTTGAAGTTCTTTTAAAACTAGGTCTTATAAATATATTGCTGGTGTTATTTTAAGTAGTGTATATGCTCTTTAAAAGTTGGTGGGTAACTTTGCTGCTCTGTTACTGGGAGGTTGTTTTTATTTAGACATCAATGACTAAAAGGCACACCACTCATATGAAAATCTTTATAATAAATAAAATTAATATAATATACTTACAGAGCTCTGATATTTTTCCAAGCATTTCACAGCTATTTTTTCATATAATCCTGCTTCAGGGGAATGTACTATTTAGAAACTAGAGAAAGAGTGAGTGAGTTACTTGAGGTCATAAAATGAATTCACAAGGATATGGGTCTAGAATTGAAGCATTTCAGCATAGAATTTCCCCCATTTCTAGCAGAAAATCCTTCTTCATTTTATTTAAAAAAATTAGGATAGTATTAGATAAGTGGCACCAGAAATGACTGTGTTTTTGTCATGGAACTGAGAATTGTAACATGGTCCTAGTTTTTAATTGTGAGATTAAATTTGCTGAATGCGATTAACTGTCATTCCCACAGAACACTCGGGAAATGGGATGCTTTGATTTACTGGGCATTCTCAGAGTGAATGAAGAGTTACAGTCTGTAGTGTGTGTGGTTAACCAACTTTGAACAACTCGAATGCGTGTACCTCAGACCCCTGGCCATGCTGGGTGCTCTCCTGGATGGCGCCCGTGGTGGGTGCCCCCTGCCCGTCTGCCGAGGACGGGGTCTGAGCCGGCCCTGGGGCTCCACCGGAGTGGTGTCCCTTTGTTCTGATGTCAGCTCAGTACCTGCCCCTCAACTTTCTTGGAAAAGAGTGAGGTGCTCAGTGGGCACCTGCACCGTGTGCTCCTGTGGGTTTCAGGTCACGGGTTGACGTGAACTTCTAAATCACACAGCTTCTGCACTTCTCGTGTACTCTCGTTAGACATGCCGTTTGCATTCGAGCTACCTGCAAGAGTGGAAACTTGGCCTCCTCTCCCCTCCCCTCTCCTGCCCCCGTCCCTTTGATCAGTATTTCCCAACGCCCGTGGTGCAGCCTGCGCGGGGCTCTGTGCTGCGCGTGCAGTGGTGAGACAGGGGACCCGAGTGGGGAGTGGGGCAGAGGACCCCAGGAGGCCCCGGGGCAGAAGGCCCTGGCTCTGTGTGATGGTCCGAGAGAAGGCGGCACAGCCAGGAGCCAGGGGCTGTGGGGCAGGGAGGCAGGGCCCGGTCAGCAGGGCTCGAGGGCCGTGGGGTGGGCCCTGCACCTTGTTCTAAGAGCCACGGAGAGCTGCTGAGTCAGCAGAGTGACCAAGATCTGACTTGTGTTTGTAAAATGTCACTGTGTTTGCAGTTTGGTCACGGATTGAAGGAGAAAAGAGTGCGTGCTGGGAGGCCAGGTTAAGAGGCAAATGCACGAATTTGGGCAGAGCTGCCACTGGCTTGTACTGGGAGGGAGGCAGCGGATGTGAAGTGGAGAGAACGTGGCGACCGACTGGGTGTGAGCCATGAAGAGAGGGCATCCAGGAGGGCCCCAGGGTCACAGCTTGGGAACCTCATGGGTGGTGATGCTGCAGACGGGATCATGGACTGCTGAGGGGAGAGGTTGGGGGGGGGCTCCAGTGTCAGGGCTTGGATGGGTTAAGACTGTTGTTCCTCCAAGACGTGTCATCCAAGTTGCGATGCGGCAATCCCTGCCAGCTACGGGAGTTAGAAACCCAGAGTCGGGGCCTGGGATCTCGGAAATGCATTTACCCTCGGAAGCTTTCATGGTCCTACTGGGAGGATGTGGGCACCGTCTACACTGTGTGGATGTGCAAAGCTCTCATGGAAAAGGATCACTGAGCAATAAGCGATCTGCAAATGTCTCGTTATCTGTAATCCATCTATGTATCCATCCATCATCCATCCAAAACCCACATCCACCCATCCAACATCCATCCTTCAACCTCTATTCATCCATCCATCCATCCTTCCCTCCATCTATCCATCCATCCATCCATCTAACCAAGGAATATATTCAGTCCCACCATTTATGCTGCTGTTAGCAAGACAAAGAGAAGGAGGTGGAGGGACTGCTCCAGGTATTCGCAAACTATCTGGAGAAAAGAATCTCTGTGAATACAACATGCAGTAAGGCTGGGGGGCCCTCAAAAAGTAGGTGGGGAGACAAAGAGGAAAAGAAGGCATGCATGTGTGTATGTGTGTGCACCCAGCCCCTATAAATGGGGGGCTATGGGGCACTGCTGTGTGATGGCTGCTGTGCAGGAATATTCTCGTGTGCACACTGTTTGCCGTTTAAATTCTCCAGACCCAGACCCTTTCTGCTGTCAGGGCTCAAGGGATTAAATCCAAGGTGGGCTGAAAGAGAAGGAGGGAGGGAGGGATCTGGGGGGCCCTGGACATCTGCAGAGGCTGTCACTGCTCTCGGGGGGGGGGGGTTGTCATCCTTGGGCTTGTGCAGTGACAACCTGGGAGGCCAGACTTAGGAGCCGTGGAGGGTCTCGTGACTGGGTCCTCCTGCCCGCGGTGGGCAAGGGACCGTCGGAGACCTAGGCACATATTGCAGATGTTATCTTATTCCGTCCTCATCAAAGCCTTCTGCTGTGGTTGTCCTCCTTTCACAGATGAGCACATGGAGGCATATGACACTTTTCCTGAGTCACACACCAGGCGGGTGCTGCAGCTGGATTTAAACCAGCCCCTGTGTTTGGGAAGGTCACGGTCGCTGCCCAGGGCTCCGCCTCCTTCAGCGGGCCGTGCTGGGACAGGGAACATGGCCATCAGCTCTCCTACCTCGCTTGCTCGATTGTTGCAGCCACCCTCTGCCTGACATGCTGCTAGCTCCATTTTACAGGTAGGGAGACTGAGGCCAGGATCCAAAGTGCTGGCCCAAGAGGCCCAGAGCATAAACCCGGATCTTCTCGCTCCCAGTTCTGCTCTTCCGGTCACCCCAGGGGGGACCTGGTTGAGGGTGAGTGGGAGGGGTCCCCCTGAGGCCCTGAGAACCCCGTAGGCCTCCAAGCTGAGAAGACACAACCTGGATGCGCCCCAAGGCCGGCGGGCCTTAGCCTGCTGGGGTTCTGGGTCCCCCGCCATTCTCCCATCCAGCACCACTGGGGCCTGGCGACCCCCGCCTGGGACCGAGGCTGTGACCCCGTTAGCTGAGAGGGTGGAGGCTGGGGATCCACCTGAGCCAGCTTCCAGCCCCTGCTCCCCAGCGCACCTGCCGGTCCAGGCTGCACCCCCCATGGCTGCCACCAGATGGCGCCACAAACCAGGCTGTGGCTGCGCTGCCCCTCAAGCTCCTTCAGCCTTTCCTAGGACAAAGGCCTGTTCCCTTGCTGGTCCTCTGCAGTCTGAAGTGGTTCCTCAGGGCTGCAGGGTCCCAGGACACGTGTCTGCTGGGGTGGTGCCCTGCGGGCCCTGCAAGCAGCTCAGAAGGTGACCCCTGTATTTCGGGGGCAACTAGTCAAACCATCTTCAGGGACAATGAGTTATTAAGATGGACAGGACAAAAACGTGCCCACATGGGCAAGGCCCGTGGGGATGCCTGCTTTCCAAGGGAGACAAAGCACCTTTGGGCCCTTCCTTTCTGTTGCTGGGAGAAAAGGGGCAACTCAGCCGGGTGAGTGAGAAAGACAGTTGGAGCACAGGCAGCCCCAGAGAGCCATGAGGCATGGCCACATGAAAGGCCAGTGCCGGGGTAATGTGCATGATGAAATACTCCCAGCTCGGGAAACTGTGTCCTTGGGGGCATGAATGTGGGGTGACACTCAGGGTGCTAACTCAAGTAGAGCCTCCCCAGGAGTGGGTGACACCTGGGTTGATTTGGGGGGCAGACTGGTAAACTACAAAACCAAAAGTGAACGTTCGAAAGAGGTGATGAATATTCTAAACTGATGGGCAGGACGAGCGCTTCTCACTCCAGTATCCACCTGGGACTGGGTGGTTACAAACACCCTGGATTTGAGTCCCCACTTCGTCCTGAGAGAGCGTGTCAAATCCTTGCCGTCTCCTTCCCCACACCCCCATCCCCACCTCCCCGTCCTTCCAGAAAGACAAATGAAGGCTGGGATCCAAATCACGGGGATGGGCTCCCCTCCACCCCAGAGGGGACCAGGCTTATGGCATCTGTGCTGGTCTGGAGCTGTTCTGCACCCCAGAAAAGGCCGTGCTCTTTTAACCCACCCCTGTGGGTGCAGACCTACTGTGGGTGGGAGCTTTTGATTAGGGTGTTTCAATTGAGATGTGAACCAGCCCATCGAAGGTGAGCCTTAATCCTTTACTGGGGCCCTTTATGAGGATAAAAGACAAAAAAAGCCGAGAAAGCTCAGAGAGAAAAACACTAAGTGAGCTTGGGGAGAAAAGCTCAGGGAGAAGCAAGGACCCACAGAAACCGAAAAAGCCAGAACCTAAAAGCAATGAAACCTGGGAGGCAAGGACCAGCAGATGCCGGCCACGTGCCTTCCCATGTGACAGAGGAGCACAGGCAGGCTGGGAGCTGGGCACACGTCCCCTCAGTTCTTGGGTCACTTATCCTGGGGGGCTGCGTTACACCCCCAGACCATTGGGTGAACACGAGGCCTGGACATTGCATGACAAGCCTTGGGTTAGATTCCAAATGCAGAGAGGCCAGACTTCAGCTCAGGCCCCCGCACCCATCACGTCATTTCCCAACGTTTGGCTGGAAAATGCACCTTCCACCGGGTGCCCCAGGCTGTGGGGCAGGAGAGGGTTTTCTTTTTAAACCCGCGTGAACGAGGTTGGACTGGACACTGTCCCCATGCTGGGCCAGGCTGGTGGCCTCTGAGCTTCTCCATGCAGTGTCCAGCCCCAGGTGGGGGGCTCAGGAAAGGTTTCCGTGGGCCTCCTTCTCCAGGAGGGAGCTGGGGTGGGCATGGGGTCCGTGCCTGGGGGTGGCTGCATCAATGGGGTAGGGGCTCAGGGGGGCCACTGGCCAGGGAGGTGGAGACCCCCATGCTCTGCTCACAGCCACCTTGTGGCTGGCGTCACCGTGCACCTGGCCTGGCCTCAGCTCCCTGGTCCCCGCACCACACCCTGACACTGCTTCATGCACCCCTGGGCCCAGCACCCAGGGCCTGGTCGCTTTTCCGCAGCGCCCGCCCCTCGCCCAGGCCGGCCTCCCCCGCTCCTCCCCGCATCTCCGTACTGGGGTCCAGACGTTCCCACCCAGCAGCCTAAGGCCCGGCGTGTCCTGGGACAGGCTCCCATGTCTCGATGGAGGCCGTCGCCCTCTCCAGGGTGATGCCTCGTGATGGGGGGAGGAGGAGACCTGGGGGTCGGGGCTGCTGCCCCCACTCTCCCCCGCCCCACCCAGGCTCTGGGGCCTCTCCTGGGCCTTCAGCTTTGCGGCTCTGGCCGCCGGCCAGATGCTGACACCCGCCTGTCCGGAAGAGGTTTTGTTGTCCCAGGAGGCTTTTGTGACAGTAAATACCTTCACAGTTACTTGAGGCCCTAGCATTGAGATTCGTTTTTAAAAACTGTTTGTTTCCTTAAATAAATCCAACTCAACTCAAGCATCTTTTCTCCCCTATACATCTGGTATCTTTTAACAATGACTTTCAAAGAGGCTTTGATTAATGTTTGATGAACTCAACAATCAAAACCCCCTCCATCAATCCTGTGAATTAAATTCCCTCGGCCACTTAAAAATGTATTTATAAATTTTAGTCATTTGATTTTCTTTTACAGGCACAACCAATTAAATTTATAAACATGGCACCTCTCAGATTATAGTAAACATTCTGATTCTGCTGACATATTTCATTCACTACTCTTATATCCTTCCATTTAAGTCACTAAGGAATGGCACATTTTAAACTAGGGTCACAAAGCTATTCTGTGGGAGCCCCTAACACGCTTTGTCCTCATGAACATTACTGACACTTTAAAACACCCTCACCAGGGAAGTATTAGTAGGTGGGTTTGATTTGCTTTACCATCTGTGCCTGATTCCAAACCTTTGTGGAGTTAAAAGAGGCTTCTCCCCCGTGGAGACAATTTCACTGGCCCGAGCAAGAATGGATCGCTCTCTCAGAGTGCTGAGAGATTATTTTCAGGATTCGAGTCCTGTGATTGCAGGGATCTGGGAAGGTTCTGTCACCCACCATGATTGCATCACATCCCACAAAAACCATCTTCAGGTCCCAGCCCTGGTCCTCGGGGTGTGAGCCCATCTGTAAACAGGGCCTCTGAAGACATTATTAATTAAGATGACTGTTCTGGTTTGCTAGAGCTGCCATTATGCAAAATACAAGAAATGGATTGGCTTTTGTAAAGGGAGTTTAATAAGTTATAAATTTATAGACTGAAGGCCATAAAAGTGTCCAAACCAAGGCATCAACAAGAGGATAACTTCACTGTAGAATGGCCAATTGCACCTGGAACACCTCTGTCAGCTGGGAAGGCACGTGGCTGGCGTCTGCTTGTCCTTTGCTCCCTGGTTGCATTTCAAAATGACTTTCTCCAAAATGTCTCAGGGTCTTTCAGCTTCTTCAGCTCCTGTGCATCTAAGTATCAGTGTCCTCTCTTAGCTTCTCTGGAGCAAACTCTGGGCTAGCATCTCCAAACATCCTTCTGTTTGCATCTCCAAGCATCTCTAAGCATCAGCAAACATCTCTTGGGGTGTTTTTTGTCCTCTCTTTGCTGCTCTTTTGAAAGGACTCCAGTAAACTAATCAAGACCCACCCTGAGTGGGAAGGGCCAAATCTCCATGGAAACATTCAATCAAGAGTTCACACTAATCAAAAAGATTAATCAATCTGCCCCCACAAGATTGCATTAAAGAATATGGCTTTTCCTGGGGGGCACAATATATTCACACCAGCACAGTGCACAAACTTCATCCAATAGGGCTGAAGTCCTTACAAGCACAGGAAATTGCAGACAGAGAGGAAGCCACAGGGAGCAGCCAGAAGCTGAAGTCAATAGGACTGGAAGAGAAAGAAGATTCCGCCATGGGCACCACCATGTGATGGGAAAGCCAAGGAACCCCAAAGATCACAGCCAGCCCGAAGACACAGATCCTAGAGGAGGCAAGCCTCCTAGCCTCTGGAGACACGAACCAATAAACTCCTGTAGTTAAGTCAACCCATCATATGGCATTTGTTTTTGCAGCCAGGAAACTAATCATGCCCTACAGAAGTTTGAAAGCTATTTTAGTTTCTTAACTGCCAAAATAAATACCATGCAATGGGTTTGGTTGAAACAGTGGGAATTTATTGGCTCACGGTTTTGAAGCTAAGAGATGTCCAAAACTAAGGCATCATCAAGGCAATGCTTTCTTCCATTCTGGGGCTGGCTGCCAGTGACCCTTGTTTCTTGGCTTTTCTATCTCATGGCAATGCACGTGGCGGCTTCTGCTGGCTTCCCCTTTCTCTGTTGGGTTTCATTGACCTTCAGCTCCTGGCTGCTCCCTCTGGCTTTCTTACTCTCTGCGACCTTCTCTATAAAGCCTTCAGTAATAGGATTGAGACCCATCCTGATTCCGCTGGACCACACCTTAACTGAAGTATCTTTATGCAGAAGTCCTATTTACAATGGATTCACATCCACAGGAAGTCATGAAGTTTAAGAATGTTTTTCTGGGGTGCATAACTAAGCCAGCACAGTTTTTAGTGCTAACACTTATTGAGCTATTATTATGTGCCAGGCACTGGTCTATGCCCTTCATGTGGATTTTACCATTTAGTCTATCCCTGCAGGCAGGCACCACTATCCTCATTCTTTAGCAGGAGGAATGGAGCACAAAGAGGGGTCCTGAATGACCAAGGTCACCATGGCCCATGGCAGGATTGGGGTTCTAACCCAGCACACATTGCCCTTAGGGTGCTTAGTGTCCCAGCCTTTATCACAAACACCATACAATGGGTTGGCTTACCCAATGGGGGTTTATTGGTTTATGGTTTTGAAGTTAGCAAACGTCCCAATTTGAGGCATCATCAAAGTTATGCTTTCTCCCAAAAGACTGTGGCATTCTGGGGCGGGGGCCTGCAATCCTTTGTCCTTGGCCTTTCCCTCATGTGGCAATAATGCACAGGGTGGCCTCTCCTGGCTTCTCCCTTTTCTTTCGGGTTCTACTGACTTCCAGTGTCTGGCTGCTCCCATGGCTTCTCTCTCCCATCAGAATTTCATGCTACATATAAAGGACTCTAGTAATCTGGATTAAATCCCAACTATATTCAGTGGAGTCACACCTCAAATGAAGTAACACCTTGAAGAGACCTTATTTACAACGGGTCCGCACCCACCAGAATGCAGACAAGAGCAAGAACACGCGTCCAGACTGGGGACAGATCAATCCACAGCAGGCTGGTGCCAGGGTGGGCTCAGTGTGCAAACCTGGCTTGGGAGCCAGACCCTGCTCGGGATGAGCCCTGGAACTCAGGACAAGGGGCCAGCACCCTCCTTCTCTTGGGTTGCGCCCCAGGCACTGCAGTGGAGCTGGGCTTTCCCAGGACCTTGGGGAGTCTTAGTGGTAGGGCAGAGAAAGTGGTGGAGCCTGGGACCCAGTCTGTTGTTTTCCTCCCCACCCCCAGTTTGCCGCCCATCACTCTTTTATAAGACTTAGAAGTAGACAAATTGCTTTCTCTAATTAAAGGGCCAGAATCATTTAAATCCTGTTCCAATGGAGGTTCCATTCAGGGCCTCTTTGCAGGGAAAGAGATGTGTTGGGAATCCCCACTGAACACTCAGTTTTGATGATTCCCTAGTAGAACTCACAGAACATGGAGTGTAGCGGTTTGGATGTCTTATGTCCCCCAAAATGCCATTATCTTTGATGCAATCTTATGGGGGCAGACATATTAGTGTTGATTAGGTTGGAACCTTTGGATTAGGTTGTTTCCATGGAGATGTGACCCACCCAACTGTAGGTGATAACTCTGATTATTTCCATGGAGGTGTGGCCCCGCATTCAGAGTGGGCCTTGAATAGTTTACTAGAGCCCTATATAAGAGCTCAGACAGAAGGAGCTTGCTGCAGCTGAGACAGACATTTTGGAGAACACCATTTTGAAATGCAACCTGGTAGCAAGCAGATGCCAGCCACATGGCTTCTCAGCTAACAGAGGGCTTTCAGATGCCATAGGCCATCCTTCAATGAAGGCACCCTATTGTTTATGCCTTACCTTGGACTCTTTATGGTCTTAGGACTATAACTTTGTAAATAAATAAACCCCCTTTATAAAAGCCAACCCATTTCCGGTGTTTTGCAAAACAGCAGCATCCACAAACCGGAACAGATTTTGGTACCAGGAGTGGGATGCTGTATCTTACAGTTTATTACAGTGAAAAGATGCAGATTAAAATCAGCAAAGGAAAAAGGCATGCAGGACAGAATCCAGGAGTTACCAGGTGAGAGCTTCCAGTTTGTCTCCCCTCTCCCACCCCCCGCCCCAGTGGAGTTGTGCAGACAGAGCTCAATTCTCCCAGCCTCGATGTGTGACAACTTCCAGAAGTATTGCCTTGGTGTCCAGGGATCTTATTGGGGGTCAGTCACACAGGCAGGGAGAGCCCCTGTGTCTGACCTTAACTACTCACTCTCCAGCATCCCCAGAGGCCAAACTGATGCAGTGCAGCCCAGAGCCCCCAGACACAAACACAGGTGTCCACCACATATCACATCCTTAGCATAAACTACCTGGCATGACCCCAAGCCCCAGGTGATGGCATTCTTAACAGACAGGATATCCCAAAGCTCAGAGGTCATCTTCCAGGAGCTGGGCAAAGGCTCATCCATCCTTTGGAGTGTGCACGGTTTGAGTGCCCCAAGCTGCTTAGTTAACCCTTTACTGCACAGGGGACTTGTAGCACAGAAGGAAGGGTAGTGAGGGTCTGATGGCAGACTGTCCCTCTGGGTTCTGAATTCTCATAAGGGGATGTCCTGGCACCCCTGCCCCCTGCCCCAGCTCATGGCCAGGCCTTCTGGAGCAGGGAATTCACCCAATCCAGAGACATGGACCAGTGGGCTAAGGGTCCAAAGGAAACTTCAGCCCAGGATTTCCTTGATTTCAGCTGTGTAAAAAAATTTAAGTGCTGGCTGGAGGATATGACAAGAGTGTGAAAATGGGCAGGGATTCCCTTAAGTCTATTTTTGGCTGCATCATATTTTGAAAGTGTTTATAAATATTCTCTGTAGAATAGTAGAACTCACCATCCACCCAAAATAAACATGCTGGTAACCATGGAGACATAAGCTCTCAAGCCCTGGGCAGAAACGGCCACAGGTGGGGGTCTGCTCCCTCTGCAGCCCACATGCTAATCCAGGGGGGTCGGTTAAAGGCAGAGTTGATCAAATTGAAAACCAGCCTGCCCGGGTCTTCCTCCAGGGTGGCTGTTCCTGTTTCACAACCCACAGAGCCCTAGCAACAACAAGCTGCTGTCACCAGGGCCACACTCCTGCAGCCCCCACCCCCACCCCGGGCAGGGGCTGTGGGTAATGAGTGCAAAGGCCAGGTGAGGAGCCGCGTGGGTTTTTTTACCAAGCTGGCACCAGGAAGCCCAAGTATTATAGCACTCACCAGCAAACTAGAGTCTTAATCTCTGTGAGTTTTGAGATTAAAGGAAATAATAAAGAAGAAGAGAAAAAGTCCAAGGGAACTAAGGGCTAGGGAATTTATCATTAACATGCAGGATTTTCAATGGAAAATTACGCCCAAGTCATCAACAACAGCCTCCCCACAAGTTTGGGAGCTGTGCCTATGACTGTCTGTAAAAGTCATTAGCATATTCCACCCATGCAAATCCATGCAAATTCAGGTAAGAGAAAGGTGTAAAAGGATACTTCTAACCAGGGAGCCTGAGTTTGGTGCCGCTTTGCATTCAATGGGCTGAACACGTCTGTAACCAGATGCAAATGTTGAGTCTAAAGCTTCCTGGATGCTTGAACAGGAGACGGATGGGGGTGCATTTAGATGACAGGAGGGGCAGGGTGGCCACGGGATGAGGGAGTCAATCAGAACCTGGGGAGGGACTGTTCCCCGGGCGGGCGGCGAGACCATGCACCCTCCCAGGGAGGGGCTCCCAGGGCGCCACCAGGGCCCAGCCCCACGGTTCCTGGGGCTTGATCTCTTCATGCCCATGTTGGCTGTGTTCTCATCTGGGGTGGGTAGTGTCAGAAGAAAAGCTTTGTGGAAACTTTCAGAATTCTTAGAAAATCCCAGCAGCCAGCCCCCACAGCATCCTTCCTGAGGTTTCGCACTCCTCAAGGCACGCACTCCAGCAGGTTCCACGGCCGCAGATGCACGGGGGAGGAAGAGGCATGAGGCTGGGTGCTGGGTGGCCCACACCCCTGGGTGCTAGGGTGAGAGCCGGCCAGCCTGGCCCAGGGCTCCCAGCCGCAGACTGCCCTGGGCCTCACCATCGAGACCCCTGCCTGTCCCTGGGGACTGGAGACAAGGCTGGGGATGAAACCCCCTGGAACAAAGGCTTAGTGGACTGGTGCCCCTTTCTGCTGTGGAGTGTTCTGATGGTCACTGCGGTGATTCTGGACTTAAGCCACAGCTCAGAGAGGAGGCAGGAGGGGTGCCTGGCATACAGGCAAACACCTGCCCAGGTGTGCTCCTTGCACAATGAGACGATGCAGGGAGGCTCCGCGTGCCCGGGGCACAGCACATACTGCTCTCAGAAGGGCCTTCACACACTTTCCCAGGTGTTAGAGCCAGCTGGGGTCTGCGGGGTTTGTGACACAGCTTCCCAGTCCCCACCCCCAGGGTCTCTGGCTCAGCAAAGGGAGGGGGCCCTCATTTCTTAACCACATTTCTTGCCAATAGGCAGATGATCCTCCCTCCCCCCTCCCCCCTCCCCCAAGGCTCCCAGCAAGACTGAACCTTCTTTGCAGATTTTAAAACACGAGGTAGATTCCCATTGCTCTCGGTGACTGGAGACTTCACTGATTGTGAGAGTTGCAGAGGCTAGAATCTGAGGTCACAGACCCCACAGCCAGTCCCCAGGGTCTTCTTTCACAGGGTGTGGGGGGATGATTTGCAGAGCTGCCGTTTGAAGGAAACATTTATTTAGCACCAGCAGTGGGGAGTCAGATACACAGCCCGGTCCAGGTGGAACTTACGGTCCAGGGGGAGGACGAGAGGCGCACAGGTAGGACCCCACCGAGCAGAGGGTGGAGCAGGTAGGACCCCACCGAGCGGGGAGGGGGGCGGCGGCAGAACCCCAGGCACTCTACCTTGGCTCTGCGAACAGCAAACCCGGCCCCTCGGCAAGGCTGATCTTACCCCATTGGGTTCTGACCTGAGAACCTCCAAATCCCTCATGGGGGCTTGGAGTTGTGTACCCCAGAAAGACATGTTCTAAATCTTAATCCATTCCTGTGGGTGTGACCCCTTCTAAATAGGACCCTCTGACGAGGCTCCTTCAGTTACGTGGGCCCCACGGGATCAGAATGGGTCTTTATCCTGTCACTGGAGTCTTCACAGAGAAGGGGAAAGAGAGAAGCCCGGGAGCAGCCAGAAGCTGGACGCCAACGCAGCCGGAAAGGGAAGGGAGAAGACGCCGCCACGTGCACTGCCAGGTGATGGAAAAGCCAAGGAGCCCCAGAGATTGCCAGCCAGCCGGAAGATCAGGCTCTCCAGAGGAGCCAGCCTTGAGCCTCTAAACCACGAGCCGATAAATCCCTGCTGTTAAGCAGCCCCTTGTGTGGTGTGTTTAGCGGCCGGGGGACAAAGCTGCTCCCCGGTCGCTCTCTCTCCCTCGGCCCCTGGGTGCCCTCCGGGGGTTTTGAGAAACGGCAGTTGGAGGTTTCTCTCCTGACTGCCCTGTGACCAGGACCCTACAACATGGCTGAGGCCATATTTCGGGGCAGCACAACTGAGAGGCCTTTCTCTACGTTTCTGCAGTGCACGTCCGTGTCCCCAGAAGGAAGCTGGGCAAGGGGAGCCAGGGTCTCCTGTGAGCGGGGCGGACCCGGACCTGTGCTGCCAGGCGCCCTGAACACCCACCCCACCCCGCCCCCGCCCCGGCGGCCCCGGACTTGTACCTTTGGAACGATCCAGATCCCCCTACCCCCCCTCCCGGCTTTTCCCCAGGCCCTTGGGGAAAAAGCCACTGACTCCCCACCCCCAGATCAAGCTTGTCCCTTCCCCTCCACCTCCGGAGCCGCCTGGAGAGGGGGAGGATTGGGGACCTCAGAGGTGCAGGGGGAGGAGGTGGCCAGGAGGCAGGGGCGGGGAGGGGAGCTGGGACCCCAAGGGTGACGTTCCCAGTGCCTGACTGCCCATGCTCTGCCCGTCTGGTCTGCCCTGTGGATCTCTCCCGACTCCAGGGTCCCCATCTCTGACCCCGGAAGCACTCGGGGGTCCTGTGTCCTGGCAAGGACTGGGGCTGGGGTGGGGATGAAGCCTGCGGGAGCAGGTGTGGGGCCGTGGCCCCCGAAACAGTTATCCTGCTTTCTGATCTGCTTTCCCTCATTCACTTAGCTGTAATTTGGGGAAAAATCACTCTGATTTTGCACGTGGCAACTTCTGCTTCGGGTCACTAACTTTGATCTTGACAGTCTTGGCTTCCTCCTGCCCTTCTCTCAGGCCTGGGCTGCAGGCGCTCAGGTATTCACTGGAAAGGACGCGGCGCCCCCCCGGGCAGGCTGCCGGCCTGCTCTGTTTGAAGGGAACAGCTCCCAACGATGGCTTTCCCTGCAAGCCATTAAAAGACAAAGGCAAGCACACAGACACCCCCGTCCTGGGGCTCTGGGCCACCACTGTCAGGAATTCAGCAGATTATGCAGGCTGCATCTGTGGGGAAACAATGCACAGTAGTCATTGTCCCCAGGCTGGGCTTCGGGCGATTTTTCAGCCTCTGCTGTTTTTCTGGAAAAAGGAAAACTAGTTTTCTGAGAGAAGCTTAACAAGGACTCTGGCCCGGGGCACCCAACTCTGCAGACGCAGGCCCACCCCGAGCACTTCCCACTCAGCCTTCCTTCATCCTCGTGACCCCCAGCAGGTGAGCGAGGCAGACCAGGCAGGGCTGGGCCACCCCGGGCTCCCCACGTGCCCCCACGGCGTGACTTTCCTGCTGCGGCCGTGATAACCAACCGCAGGCATCACGAGCCCACTCTCCTACAGTCCTGGATTTGGAAGGTCCGAAATGGGCCTCAGGGGCTAAAACCAAGGTGTGGGCAGCACTGGCTCCCCTCCAGGGTGAATGGGTTCCCCGGCCTTCTTCAGCTTCTCGAGGCCCCCAGTCCTTGGCCTGCGACCCCTCCTCCATCTTCAGGGCCAGCCACGGCGGTCGGGTCTCCCTCCTGTTGAATCCACCAAACACGAGAACAAATATCGGATACTTTCAGGGTTTAAGATGTTATTTTATTGGCCAAGTTTAACCTGCACAGGGGCGAGCTCTCAGGGTGTCTGGGGACACGGTGCCCAAAGGGGCTGCAAACAAGAGTCGCGACTGGCGCTTACAGCTAAGTCCTTATAAAGGGGGGAGCAAGCAAGCGTTGCACAGAGGCAGACGTGGCAGTTAGCTATTTGCTTACAGGGGCCGCGCGCGGGAACAGCAGAAGCCGCGCGTGGGAACAGGGTGGGGTCTGGCTCAACCTTATCCTGTACCCTGTGTTCTCTTCTAGTTCCTTTTGGCCTATGCAGAAGTTCCCTATTCCTGTCTATCGATGTCACATTCTTAGTTCTCAATTTCCTTGTTCCTAACATTCCCCCATTTTCTTTCGGGGTATGTCAAACCCTTGACTCTTCATCACTTGGGAGGAGGGTATAAGGCTGGGAGAGCACCATTAATTTGACTGCGTCTACTCTCTTTAATAAAGGCGAGGACCTTATTTAGGGCGATAGGCCCTAGGGTGACTGCTAGTAGGAGCAATAGGAGAGGTCCAGCAACAGCAGATATGAGAGTGGTTAGCCAAGGTGATGTTTTAAATATGGAAGCAGACCAGCTAGAATTTTCTTCCTCTTTATCTCTATCTTTCAACCTTTTGGTGAGTGTCTTAATGTTTTCTCTAATTACTCCTGAGTAATTAGCATAGAAACAACATTCTTCACCTAATGCTGCGCATAAGCCGCCTTGCTGAAGGAATAGGAGGTCTAATCCCCCAGGTACGACCTTTGATTTATTCAGAGTCCCCTGGATGTAAAACTGTTATTGTAACTGGATTGCATTTGTCAGCCAAGCAATTATTATTATTTGGCTGTTTGCTAAAATCGCGAAATAGGGTTATATGTTTATCAGTCCCTCCTCCAGGGGTCCATTCTTTAGCTAAGGTTTCACAACCCCATTGCCTGCAATAAAAATCTTTATAGGTCCCACAAGGGTAAACCCGCTTCTGAGGGGGTTCTGGGCATCCATAGTGAGGAACATGTCTGAGGGCGAAGCTCTTTATTGCATTATCACACCGGGAAAAGGGGAATGAGGGATGTTTCCAACTAGCAAAGGAGTTCACGGCGGCCACTGCCGTGGGGGACTCACAAAATTGATCATCGAAGAATTTAGAAAAATCTGTTTTTAGGGAGACTGGAGCCTCTCCCCATGTATGATTAGTAGCAATTACAGTACCATCAAGAGTTCCAATTATTACCCATTCTTGCCTTTCCAGCACGCTGCTGGCCGGACAGCAGAAGGCTATTAGTCCTAGGTAGGGGAGAAGGTGAGCTTTAGGGGCTCTCCTGGTTTCTGTTTGACTTGCCATTCTCAAGGTCCCTCGTCTGGCGGGAGTGCAGGTTTTACGTGGGAGAGGTGGATTCAGTAGGGTTTCTCAGCTACCTTAACAGCTGTGGGTGTGCTTAGGAGTACCTGAAACGGTCCATTCCATCGAGGTTCTAAGTTGCCTCGCCTATGGTTGAGGATTCATACCCACTGGCCAGGTTCGGGTGCTTCTGGCAGTTTGGCGCCGTCAGCCTTGTCCGACTGGATCGACCGCTGGAGGGCTCACACTTCACCTCGAATATGTTGCAAAGCCTGTAGGGACGTCAGGAAATTTTGGTTAGACATTTCTAATTCCTCGGTGGTCAGCCGAGGTATGAGAGGTACAGGTTGCCCAAACAGCATTTCATAGGGGGTCCATTTCTTAAGGTAAGGGGTGCACCTTGTCCTAAAGAGGGCGAAAGGGAGGAGCTCGACCCAGTTTTCACCGGTCTCCTCTCTTAAATTATTGTTTCCTTTAAAGTTCTATTCATTCTTTCTACTTGTCCTGAACTTTGAGGCCTGTAAATACAGTGTAGTTTCCAATTAATATTTAATGTTGTGGCTAACTCCTGTGATATTTTAGATACAAAGGCTGGCCCATTATCTGACCCTAGGGCAAGGGGTATACCATATCTAGGTATAATTTCCCGTAATAGAATTCTACACACTGTGGATTCTGTTTCTTCCCGAGTAGGGAATGCCTCTACCCACCCAGAGAAAGTATCTATTAAAACTAGTAGGTACTTGTAGCCAGCTTTTCCAGGAGTCATTTCAGTAAAATCTATTTTCCATAATTTTCGGGGGTCTTCCCACCATATCTTACCAAGGGAGGCAGTTTCTTAGCTGGGGAGTTCACTTTAGCACAAACACTGCATCTGGATACAATTGAGTGGACAATATTTCTAATATTTGGGCCCGAATAATATTTTTTTATTAACTGTTCTAACTTGTTTTGTCCTAAATGGGTACTAGTATGGAGGTCTTTTGCTATCTGCCTTACAAGTCCTTGAGGGAGGTAGAGTCTGGAATCAGGTAACTCTATCCATCCTTGTTGATTTTTTTTTGTTCTTTTAACTGAATTTCGTCCTGCTTTTCTTCTGGTGTGTAGCTGGGGTTAGGAGGTAACGTAGGCTGGGGAAGGAGGGGAAGGAGGTTTTCAGGTTGCCTAGAGGCTGCCTCTTTGGTGGCCTCATCTGCCAGCTGGTTGCCTTTAATAATCAGGGAATCTTTTTTCTGGTGTCCTTTACAGTGGATGATAGTGACCTTGGTGGGCAGCCAGATGGCATCTAGGAGGGCAAGGATTTCGCTTCAGTTCTTAATGTCTTTTCCCCCTGCAGTTAGGAGGCCTCTTTCTTTATATATTGCCCCATGTATGTGGGCAGTGGCAAAGGCATAGCGGCTGTCAGTGTAGATGTTGGTAGTTTTTCCTTCTGCCATCTGTAAGGCCTTGGTGAGTCCGATTAACTCAGCCCTTTGTGCAGAGGTTCCTGCTGGTAAAGCGTTCTGCCATAGGACTTCATTCTCTGTGGTCACTGCTGCCCTTGCATACCGCTGTCCGTCCCTGATGAAACTGCTGCCATCAGTGAATAGGGTCAGGTCAGCTTTCTCATATGCTCGATCTCTCAGGTCTGGGCGGGAGCCAGTCACAGTGTTCAGGATCTGCTGGCAATTGTGAACCAAGGTAGAGTCCGGTATAGGCAATAAGGTTGCTGGGTTTAGAGCAGTCGTCTTCAGAAACTGAACAGACGGGG
>PVKY010000769.1:0-40642 GCA_004027775.1 Bradypus variegatus
GTTTGACTCAAAAACCCATATTTGTTGGAAAGTGCCATATCTGCCTGCTTAGCACAATGACTGATATTTCTAATGATGATCCAAAGTCTACGAGGGATTACCCTCAGTATCCTCCATTTAAGGCATTCATTTTGGGAAAGTTACACACACACACACACACACACACACACAGACACAGACACAATTTATGTTGTTTTTCTTCTTTTTCTGTCACAATATATATTTTTCAATGGAGAGGAAAGAACTGGGTATCAATTTGGGAAATAAATAAATAATACAAGTTATTTCCCAGCTCACACCATTCATCAAAATGAATACCAGCTGGATAAAGATGGAAATGAACTCATAAAGGTACTAGAAAAAAATATAAGTGAATATTTTATAATGTTAGGACTGGAAAGGACTTTCTAAACATGTCAACAAAAGCAGAAACCAGAGAGGAAAAGATTGATAGATTTGACTACATAAAAAATTAAAAACTTCTGTACATGAAAAACCACCATAAATTGAAAAAATATTCAACCTCGCTTGCATTCAAAGAAAGGCAATTAAAACAGCAATGAGAGACCTTTTTTTGCTTATCAGATTGGCAATGATTAAAAAGAATGATAATACTGAAAGTTGGCATGGGTGAGGGGAAATCAGCACTCATACACTGTTGGAGGGAGTGTAAATTGGTACAATCTTTCTAGAAGGCATTTTGGCAATATGTATGAAAAAAGCATAAGAAGGCACACATCTTTGACCCAGTAATTCCATGTCTAAAAATTTTTCCAAAGGACAAAATTGACCCTCTATACACAAACATAAAATGTGTGCAAGGATTTTATTCACTATTTGGAATATTAAAAAATTAGAAGCAACCTAAGTGTTTAACAAAAAGGACTTCACCAAATGAATTATACTATACCCATAAAAAGCAATACTATGTAGTTATCAAAAATGATACTGTCTCAATATATAGACCAGTGGAACAGAATTGAAAGCCCAGAAACAAACCCTACTATTTATGAGAATTTGGTATATGATAACTATCAAATCAGTGGGGCAAAGGCAGACTTTTAAAAGA
Source organism: Bradypus variegatus (assembly GCA_004027775.1). Taxonomy (NCBI): domain Eukaryota; kingdom Metazoa; phylum Chordata; class Mammalia; order Pilosa; family Bradypodidae; genus Bradypus; species Bradypus variegatus. The sequence goes on from PVKY010000769.1 coordinate 1,070, forward strand.
AAAAGTGTTAGCCTAACTGGAAAAACATAGAAACTGGACCTATATTTCACACAGTACAGTAGGATAAACTTCAAATGGATCAAAGATTTAAATGCAGAAAATAAAACCATAAAATTATCAGAAAATGAATAGAACTCCTTTATAATCTTGAAGTAGTGAAAACCTTTCTAGCTGCCCAAAATCCAGAAGCCATGAAAGAAAAGACTGAGAAATATATCACATAAAATTTTGAAAAGCTCCTGCATTGAAAGAACACCATAAGAAAGGTTAAAAAAAAAAAAAAAGGACTAACTGGAAAAAAATTGCACTCATTACACAAAGGGTCAGTCACCCTAATACATAATTTATTCTTATAAATCAAAGAGAACAATAATGCAATAGGAAAAGTTCCTGTTTTCAGGAAAAGAAATACAAATGGCTTTTAAGCATATGAAAGAATGCTCAATCTCATAATAAAAGCAGTGAAAATTATAACTGCAATGAGACACCCATTTTTCACCTATCAGATTTGCACATATCCAAAAAAGCACTTAATTGGAACAAGTTGTAGGAAAACAGGCACCCTTATACATCGCTGGTGGGAGGGCAAAATGGTACACACCCTGTGGAGGGCAGCTTAGCATTTTCTATTAATATCAGTAATATATTTACTGCTTGACTCATCAATCCCACCTCTCAGAATTTTTCCTGCAAATATATTTGCACATATACAGAAATGGCATATGTATGTACTATAGCACTGTTTGTAATAGCAAGGCTGGGAAAAACCAAATGTCCACTTATGTGGGATTGCTTAGATATTACAGCCTATCTTCACTGTGAAATATCAGAAAGCTCTCTATTTCCAGATATGAAAAGATCTCTAGTATATACTGCTAAGGTAAACAAAGAAGAAGTGTGATGGTTAGGTTCATGTGTTCATTAGAGTTGCCAGTCTGCTGCCTGCCCCATGGAATTTGGACTTGTGCATACCCATGGTTGCGTGAAGCACTTTTATAAATCTTGTATCTCTCGTTTCTGTTTCCCTAGAGAACCCTAACTAATACAAAAAACAAGGTGCATAATAAAGTGCAAGTGTGCTACATTATGTATAAGAAAAGGGAGATATATATTTTTACATTTGCTTGTATTTTCAAATATATATATTTGCATTTGCTAGTATTTTCTAAAAGGAATACTATAACTATTTAAAGCAGTTACCTATGGAGAGGGGAAATCAGAGAACCAGGTAAATGGGTCATGGACTTCTCAATATACGCTTTTCTAAATTGTCTGGAGTTTTGAACTATGTGAATGAAAATAAAATTAATTTAAGAAGGTGTAATGGTGTATATCCATTTGTGTTGACACAAAGATTTTCAAAATGGATTTAGTGCATAAAGTAAGTCACAGAAACATATATAGAATAATCCCAAATTGGTTTGTTAAAAAGAGATATTATACAGTTATATTCTTGTATATATTGGGAAATAGGAGAATTTAGAAAGATACAGTATAAAATATCAAAAGTAGTTACCTGTGGATGGCAGGATTTAAGGTTATTTAAATTTTATTATTCTTTTTATCCGTATTTTCTGATTTTTGTACAATGATCATCTTTTATTTGGATAATTACAAAAGGAAAAGAAAAAAATTATCTCAAACAAGGATTAAGGAAAAATAATAACCCAGGAAAGATATTTGCAACATAACAAATAATTTAATATCCTTACTATTTAAAGTGCTGTTACAAAACAATAAGAAAAAGGAGAATGCTCCAGGAAAAAAATCCAAAAGAACAAAAATAGGATAAATAAATGTTTTTATACTTATATAATGCATTATTAGAAAGCAATAAAATATTGAACATTCTTAATAGCAAGGAACAATAGTCATTATATATTAAGAAGAAAAATTAGGTTAAATAGTGTCCTTTTAATAAAAATACATCTATTCTAGACCTATAGACTTTTTTCAGTGCGTGTATTTATGCATAGATCTAAATATATGCACAGAATAAAATCTGTAAGGATAAGCACTAAAATTTGGCCTGTAGATAATATTTCTGGATGGTAAGATTACAGGTGTTTAATTTTTTTCTTGTTTTATAACTTCAATTTTTCTGCAATGAAATGGTTATTTGTATAATATTTTTAAAAGGAAATATTATTGGTAATACTGCTTTGTGAAAGATTTAGCCACAAATAGGTTCATCGCATGTATTTAATAATGAAAAACCAAACACAACCTAAACATGTGACAATAGGGCATTAAAGGTAAATGAGATCTGCGGGATATTTTCAATCAAAAAGAACTATCTTTTCAAAAAGTATTTAATAGCGTGAAAAGAGATTCATGATATGTGAAAAAATATATTATGTGTAGACAAAGCAGTGTATATAAGATATCTCCATTTTTAAAACATATAAATGTATATGCTTAGAAAGTTTGGAAGGATACGCACCAAAGAGTTACCAGTGGTTATCCCCAGGTGGTGGAATTAAAAGTGTTTTGGTTTTGGTTTTGTCTTTTTGATGGTCAAAATAATTCTGTACAACAAACAATCCCTTCTAAAATGGGGTGAGGGAATACTTTAAACAAATTAATTCTTCCAGAGACAAATTCTAAACTATCTGAAAAAAGTCACCCATCCAAAAGCTTTATGAATAAAGGATTCAGGAGAACTCAGAAGGGCCATAAGGAGATGTAAAACACAGACTTGGGGATGGGGGGGATGGTTTGGGTGTTCTTTTTTCACTTTTATTTTTTATTCTTATTCTGATTCTTTCTGATGTAAGGAAAATGTTCAGAAATAGATTGTGGTGGTGAATGCATAACTAGATGATCATACTGTGAACAGTTGATTATATACCATGGATGATTGCATGGTATGTGAATATATTTCAATAAAACTGAATTTAAAAAACAAACAAACACAGACTTGATCCTGAGCTGAATCGCCTTATCTGCTCCTTCCTAATCTCAAGTCTCTCTTGACCACATGGTGCTGGCCACTGCACTGGGTACTGTGTACCCACCCACCAGGACATGAAGACAGATGCTGCAAGAGACAGGGCCCCTGGGGCATCACTGGTCCAGCCACTTGCCTTCCAGCAGGTAATTTAATAGGCCTGCTGGGCCAGGAGGTAGATGGCAGGTGGCATGGTCAGTGAAGTGGCCAGGGCAGAAAGGTTCTCTGGGAGGACCCCATTCCTGGCCCAGATCCTCCCTTGGCTTCTGCTACAGCCTCTCAGTCTAGCTTCTGAGCTCCTCAAGGGGAAACAGCGACTGCAGGATGGGGCATCTCTCAGCCTCCTCCAAAAGGGCCAGGGCAGATAAGTGAGGCACAGAACATGCCTGGAGGTTACAGAGCAGATTCTTCCGGGGGGTGGGGGATGGCAGGGACCCTGCCCTTAGCCCCTTTATGTCTCCTGAGAATTTATTGCAACAGCCTCCGAACTGGTCTCCCTGCCCTCAGTCCCCACCCTGACCAATCCATCTTCCACATCCCTGCCATCCTTCTTGTTATACAGCTAATTATTTCATTCCTAGGATCAAAACACTTGATCCAAAATCAGTACTTCTCAAACTTGCATGCTGACTTACCTCAACAGCAGACAAAAGAAATGCCTTAAGGTCCCCAGAGGACTGCGTCGCCTGAAGCTTCTGCCAGCACACCTGAACTCGCTTTGAAGTCTCTTGTTTTCTCTTAAAATGCATATTTCCCATGCTACTCCATGATGTATCTGAATTCCTTTTAACATGAAGATGCTTAAAATTATTCACCTCAAGGAAAATGGGTGCCCCTGAAAGAAACATCGTGTTTATCCGGAGGCTTCAGGTATCCTCCTTGAAGAAGTACCTGCAGGATAAATTCCAAACTCATGACAAACAAGGCTCTTTACAATCTGGCCCCCGCAAACCTTTCTGCTTTCTCCCACCACACCTCTGCACACACTGGTCTCCAGGCCACCTGGCCCCTTTGTTTCCTGACATGCCAGGTCTTCCCAGCCCCTGTGCTTCGCTCACGTTCCTCCCTCCTGCAGACCCCACACGTTACTTGTCGACATCTCACCACCCCTAAAGGCCTCAAGGGGGATCCAAAACCACCTTCCACAATCGCCCTTCCCTGACCGCCCCCGACAGATACGACGTGAGAGGTATGGTAAAAACAGCCTGTGCTTCGGAATCAAAGGCTTGCGTTCAAATGCCGACTCCAGCTCCCTGCACTGGGCATGTTACCTAATTTCTCCTAGACCTCAATTGTAAAACAGAATAATTATGCCTCCCCCACAGGGCTGTAATGAGGATTAAATATGGTTCAAGCAACAGGGTAGTACTATTACTTTGCTCCCTTTCCCCTCCGAACTCCTACAGCACTTGATTTATACCACTCATGTAAACAGCATACATTTACATGGTCGTCATTTTTATAATGGCTTATTTCCCCCAAATAGATCGGTGGTTCCCAATGACACAAAGAAGCTTCTTGTGTTACCCCATGATCTCATGTCTTGAAAGATTTGGGTTGTTAAACACATTTACGAAAGAATAGCCTGCTTTTCTAAGTTCTCTATCCTATTAGGCTTCGGGAAATATTGAGAAAGTTCCCAGCCTTTCCTCTTGAGCCTAACTTTAGGGAGTTGGAGTTGGGAGCCACCCACAGAGACTATAAACACCTTGAGACTAGAGCTCCCTCTTCACACTTCCCACAGCACCTTACTCAGCGCCTTGCACTTAGAACACACCTAGTAACTGCTTGTGGCATAAACAAAAAGTTTCATACAGAAGGGGGGGGTGGAGGAAGCACTCCCCAAATTAGCCGGTTGGTGTGCAGAAAGGGGTCATTGTTATGGGAAGCAGAGCTGGAGGCGATCCCCTCTCCCCCCACCCCTACCCCACCCCACCTACCCAGCAGCACCCCCAATTACACCAGCTGGCTCCAACTTCTGTGTGTGTGAGCCGATTAAAAAGCGCCCTCTCTTCAGTGTCTGGAAACTCGGGCAAGGAAAGTTTGCTGCCCAAAGTTGGCTTTTGACTAGAGTCTTAATAAGAGACCGCAGCAGGCTGTGGCTAGAGAGACAATGTCACTTAGAGGAGCAGCTTGAAGCGGCAGTTAGGAGAAGAATTATTTTAATGAATACATTTCCTTTCAATTGTATGGGAATATCAAGATCCCATTAGAATGGGGAAGCAATTAGAACTAATAAAGATGAATGCACAGCGCTCAGTGCGTGCGGAATAACAAGCAGCCAACAAAGGGACTCCGGAGAGCGTGCTCTAATCCAAATGAACTCGCGCCCGGCGGAGAAAAACGGCTCCCTTCAGCTGCTCAAAGCCCCTGCGTCGCGCACATTCTGCTCACGGCCGGCGGGGGACGGGTGGGGCCCGAAGGCTGGGGCGTGGGGGCGGGACGGCGCGGGCCCGGTCTCCCCGGGATTGCGATGGGCTGTTGGCAGCCCCTTGGCGACGGCCATTCGGACCAGGGCCTTGGCGCCCAGCCAGCCGCACGCCTGCCCCTTGCACTGGGTCTCATTGTGTCCAGGTGGCAAAATGCTTTCTCGCCAACTCTCCTTCGAGGTTTGGAGAGGGAGAGCGGCAGTGGAGGAAGATGGGGCGAATGAGTAGGGGGCCCTCTGCCCTTGCCTCTCTTCCCCCACAACCTCACCGGCTGGCCTGGGTCTGCCCCTCCTCCGAGCTTGGTGTTTTATTACAGACACTGGTGAGTCACAGGCAGCCAAACACAGAATGCTGCTGCTTACTCAATTACTCTTCAAACAGTAACAAACAATTTTCATTACCCAAGTCAGATCGAGTCACTCACCTTCCATCCTGCCTCAAACCCAGCCACACAAACAGGATCCGTTCTGCTGTGACAAAATTGGGCTCCATGGAGATACAGGACAAGGCTGTTCCTCTGATCCCTTCTTTGAGCCAGATCAGCTGTCAAGACTGTTAGGAGAAATAGGGAAGGCACAAGACCTATGCATTTAGGGACGGTTTTAGTTTCCTGGCTACTAAAACAAATACTATGCGATGGGCTGGCTGAAACAATGAGAATTTATTGGCTCACGGGTCTGAGGCTAGGAGAAGGTCAAATTCAAGGCGTCAGCAAGGCGATGCTTTCTTCCAGGAGACTGTGGCATTCCAGGGCTGGCTGCTGGTGATCCTTGGTCCCTGGCTTTTCTATCACATGGCAGCATCTTCTTTTCCTCCAGGTTCTGTTGGCTTCCAGCTTCTGGCTGCTCCCTATTTATTCTCTCTCCACGTGACTTTCACTCTGCTTATAAAGGACTCCCGTAATCCAGATTAAAACCCAACCTGATTTAGTAAGGCCACACTATAACTGAAGTAACATCCTGAAGATATCTTTTTTAACAATGGGCAAGCACCCACCACAATGCAGACCAAGACTAAGAATGTGTCCTGACCGGGGTACACAATCACACAATTCAGGCCACATCAGGGACCCACTGAGATCTGGGATAAGAAGTCCCCAGCACCTGAGGGAAGAGGGCACACAAGAGTTTGAAGGACTCTATTGACAAGTTTAGAAAGAATCCAACAAGATAACCCTGGCTCCCCACCAAAGCACTCAATGGCTTCAGATGGAGTGTCAGTACTTGACATTTCTCTATTTAATCTTTTTTGGCCAGACAGTTTCTTCAACCAGGAATGTGTAAGCTCATTCCAAAATGTCTGCACAAGAGCACAGTCACACTCATTACTGGAATTTTTCTACCACTTCTCTTTCAAAATGTCTGTAACATTTTATTTTGTTTCTTAATGGGAGAGGACTTTACAAGCATATTTACATTTATAATCTTTCTTGAACTTCAAAATAACCCTGTGAGGACAGCAAAGCAAGGGCTATCAGGCCTAATGATGACAAATCAAGGGCCCAGAGAGTAAGTAATGAGGGAACACCAGAATTCAATTCTTCCGAACTGGTCCAGTGCTTCATCCCAGGAGATGCTTTTTCTACACTTCCACAGAGTCTTGGACAGTTCCAGGATAATTCACCCTGCAATTCTGCTTTTCCAGTGTAACTCCCTTATTCCATTCCACATACTAAAGTGTGCTAAGCACTGTGGGCTTTGAAAGACACAGTGTTTAGGCTGCAAAAGGTCCTCCCTCAAAAAGGTTTCAATCTCATCATCAACAAAGTATTTATTTCACCACCCCTCCAACCAAAGAGATATACCTCTTCTCCCTTTTAATAGTTTTGCTAAAGATTGTCTTCAGTGTCTGCCTGTCTAGTACATAGCAGGCACAATCAAAACTTGAAAACTGGTTGCTTAGATCCTTCTAGTATCAATATTGTATGATTGGCAAGTGGTAAAGCAAAGTCTATTCACCTTTTATACCCCTACTTCCTCCCATAACTAAAGGTCTGTTCACTTAATTTTTAAATATCTTTTTAATTTTTATAATTTTTCAATGATAGTTTTTTAGGGACAGTTTATATACAATGAAATGCATAGATATAAAGTATAAAATTTGATGAGTTTTGACAAATGTCTAACCACATCCAACTCAAGAAACAGAACATTTCCATCACTCCAGGAAGTTCCTGCATGCCCCTTCCAGCTTCTGCTCCCCAGCCCATCGCTGTTCTAATTTCTATCATCATAGATGAGTTTAATCTATCTCGAACATCATAGAAATGGAAGCATATTGCATGTCATCTTTCGTGTCTTTTTTCTTTCACTCAACATAATGTCTATGAGATTCATCCATGTTGTGTCTGTAATATATTCCTTCCTTTCTTCTTTCCTTCCTTCCTTCCTTTCTGGTTGAGTGGTATTAAGTTTTTCATTCAGTTTTTAAAATTCAGCCATATTACTATTAATTTGTCCCTCAAAATTCTTTCCATTCAAGTATTTCCTGCATATTGTTGGCAATGCTTAAAGTGAGAAAAATATGTAAATAGACTATTTTATCTCTAGCACTGTGCTTTTAGGTAGGAGTGGCTCACTCTGTTTCAGGAGAAACAGATAACCAGGCAGTCCATGAGGACAGACTTCAGAGTAGACAAATCTGGATTCTCATTTCGGAGTGGTTTGGGGCAGGTGATTTAACATCTGTGTGGCTGTTTTCCCATTTGTGAAATGGGGATAATAATACCTTCCTAACAGGGACTGTGAGGACTAAATTATATTGTACATAAAATATTTGGCACAATGGAAACTAGTAATAGCGTCAAGCTAGACCATAATAAACATCCTCCTACTTCATTCACATCCTTCAGTTTTTGTAAGTCATATAATATAAATGGGTTTATATCTCCAGAAGTTTTATAATGAAGTTTTCATATTTAGGTCCTTTTATCTGCACACTCTTGGAAAAGTCTAACATTCTCAGATATTTACTTAAATAACTGTAATTTGCCGTGAAAAATTAGCTTTTAGGTTGTTTGGTTTTGGAGGAGAATAAGATAAACACAAAATACTATCTGGTTTCAAATCCCAGCTGTGTGATGTCGGGCAGTTACTTAACTTCTCTGTGTGTTTCGTTGTGTGTAATAATACCACTTATTTAGCAGGGCTGTTGTGAGAAACAGATGAGCTAATAAATATAAAATACTTAGCACATATCAGCACATCAAAAATACACTATCAATAGCTAACATTTATTGAATACTTAGTATGTGCCAAGCACTGTGTTAAATGCTTTATGTTCCTGCTTCATATAATTTCCACAATGCTGTTACTGTTATTATACCCATTTTACTAACAAGGCAACTGAAGAGCAGGGAGTTAGGTAACTAGCCCAAAATTGCATTCATAGTAAATGCCATAGAGAAGTCACAATCATCTATAAAATAGGGATGATAATAATATCTTAATAAGAATTAAATGAATAGATATTTGAAAAGTGCTTAGAACAGAACTTAGCACATAAAAACGTCTTTGTAAGTGGTTGTTAAATAAATACAAATTACGTGATTGGAGATGACAGTAAATAACTTCCATTCATGGCAACTAAGGAAGACTTTGGGAAGGTGTTGTTTTTAATTGGGCCCTGAATGGTGGCTAGGATTAGGAGATACGGAGGTGATGGGAGAAGGCATTTCAGACAGGGGGCGAAAAAAAAAGAGGCAAGGAGTGGGAGAAATCTCGGGGTGTGTAAAAAGAAAAAAAGGGGGGGAAGGGAAGTAGTTAGGTTTGACTAGGGCAAAAAAATCTCCCCTTCTCTCCAGTCAACCACTATTCCTGCCAGCTATACTTCCTAAATATCTCTCTTATCAGCTTCCTTTCATCCCTGTAGAATCTCCTGTCCACACCCCTTACCAAAGTCATCCAGAGAACAATATTTATGGAGTGTCTCTACGCACCAGGCACTGTTCTCAGCGCTGAGGATACACCAGTTAACTAGTGAGCCAGGTCCCAGTTCCTGTTCCGCACTATAAAAATCCTCCACACTACCACGAGAGAGATCGTAAAGACACAAATCTGGTTCTGACACTTCCTTGCTTTAATCCCCTTGTAGTATTTCCCCATCGTGTTTAGGATAAACTTCAATCTCCCTAGCATCCTGTTCGATATCCTTCACTAACTGGCCCGTGCGGTCTTATCTCCAGCCTTCACCTCCAGGCATCCTGCACTTCAGCCACAGTAAAGCCTCGAAATCCTAGATACACACACTTATAAATAAGCACTTGCTGAAAGAATGTGGCTGGGATTCCATCCCTATTTTATCCCTGGCCATTAAAATATTCCCCATTCAGCATGCCTTGGATGGGAACACCCCGGTTACCCCCTCCTGCTTCCCAAGCCTAAAAAGTAGCGCAGAGCATACATTTCCTCTGTTTCTTCGATCTTCCGCCCACGCTATCCCCAACCCAGAGGGAACCGGAAGAGGTGGGGCTTCACTCGGCACCGGCCCCTCTATCTTGGCTGAGCTGGGCGGAAGAGGCTCCGCGCGGACTGAGATTGCGCGGGGGCTGTGCCGCAGCTGCCGCGCGGGTGTGTTGCGGTGGCTTTGGCGATCACTGTGCGATGCAGCCCAGCAGCCAGGAAGTCCCCACCGCCGGCTCTTGGTCTTCCCTCCGCTCGGCCACAGTCCAATCCCTCCGCAGCGGCGCTCACACCTCGCGGCCCCGTGTACACGCTCTGCACCTGCCTGTCCGAGAACATGTTGCAGAAACCAGAGAGCGGGGGTCTCCCGGTCCCTCAGGCCGAGGCGGAGAAGGATGGTGGCCATGACGATGAGACCCGGGCGCTGACTGCCTCGCAGGAGGAGGCCCGGAGCCCCCTCCTGCTGGAGAGCCCCAGGGAGGACCTTGGCGCGGCGAGGGAGGCGGCGGCTGCGGAGCCCGCCCTCACCCCGAAAGGCGGTAAGGCTTCGGCAGCCAAAGCCTTGGCACGGCGCAGGGTCTGCCGCCATCTGGACCGGAGGGTAGCCGAGTTAGGGCAGTTCTTGCTGGTGAAGGACAAGAAGAAAAGTCCCATCACACATTCGGAGATGGTGAAATACGTTATCGGAGACTTGAAGGATCTGTTCCCGGAGATCATCACAAGGGCCGCAGAGCATCTGCGGTATGTCTTTGGGTTCGAGCTGCAACAGCTTGACTGCAAGCATCACACTTACATCCTTATCAACAAAGTAAAATCTCTTGACGAGGAGGAGGAGGTTCTGGGAGAAGCTGGCCCCAGATTGGGTCTCTTAATGATGATCTTGAGCCTTATCTACATGAAAGGTAATAGCACCAGGGAGGCCCAAGTCTGGGAGATGCTGTTTCGCTTGGGGGTGCATCCCTCAAAGTATCACTTACTCTTTGGGTACCCGAAGAGGCTTATTATGGAAGATTTTCTGCATCAGGGATAACTCAATTACAGGTGGGTACCTCAAACCAGTCCACCAGAATATGAATTCTCTTGGGGTCCGCGAAGCAACCTGAAAACCAGCAAGGTGAAAGTCCTGGGGTTCGTAGCCAAGCTCCATAAGAAAGAACCCCAGTACTGGCGAGTGCAGTACCGTGAGGCCCTGGCAGATGAGGCTGATAGGGCCAGAGCCAAAGCAAGAGCTGAGGCCAGTATGAGGGCTAGGGCCAGGGCCAGGGCTGGCATGCCACTGTGCTGAGTGCTGGTTGCAAAGTGGCCAGCGGGAGCCCCGTGGGTGTGGAAGCTATTGGCATGAGTAGTTAGGTAGGGTGGGCTAGGGGAGGTCGTTATTTCTGTATTAGTTGTGTTTGTGTAACTTTAGGATTTGGGTTTTGTATCTTGGTATGTTTCATTACATGTAATATACCATTAAATTGCTGTTTATAAATGAAATTGGTCTCCTTTTTCCTGTAGGGTTTTTGTTGTAAAGTTTTGTGTGTTTTGTAAAATGTATTGAAAAGCTTTCCATTTTATTCTGTGATCTTGATCAGATTATATAGCTTTGTATGCTGTTCCTTAATGGTTTGAAAGAATGCAGCAGTATTATAATCTGATACCAGGAAAAAAATACCTGGTTGATGTCTAGCCTCCCAACACTTTTGTCCATTGTATTAAAAAAAAAAAAAGATTCAGATGTACCTCTATTTACTTAGCTGTTACATAGAGCTAGAGAGAAAAATAAAAAGTACAATAAATTAGAAATATATGATAGTACACTTAATAAATATTTGTTGAGTACCTTCTTTTGTGTGATGCATGGACATTTGGGAATGGAGTCCTGAACAAGATAAGGATCCTACCTGTCAGAATTGGAAAGTAAGTAAAATAAACCAAAAGTTACAGTGCAGTGAGTTGAAGGCTATAGAGGGACACCTGTAGGCCTGCCTGAGGTGATCTTTAGTCAGACTTTTGGGGAGGGGTAAAAGGTGGGCAAGCAGAGGGGTGGGGAAGGAAGAAAGGAGGAAGCTGGAGGGGTGGATATGTTATTAAAAGTGACTTAAGATCACAGGTGCTCCTTGATAACCTAGGAAGAAGACTAAGTATGTGGCAGATCTGGAATATATCCTACCTTTGCCAGTGCTCTTGTTCCAGGGCAATTTATTACAGTCCACAAACTGTGATGGTGACTATTAGCATTTTGGTCCTGTCCATGTCCCTTTTCCCATCCTCTACAATGCTCTCTTCTCTGAGAGCCCTCAGAGACCAGATTGTGTAACAATTCTGGAACATTATGTAATATGCGTGTTGGTTACATTTGATGACCCTCCAGTACCAAGAAGTTCCATTTCAGTATCTCACCCCTGGCACCTGGAAGCCCAGTGCCCTCATCAATGTTTCTACATGCTACTTTCTATCTACCACTTCCCATCTAGAGGAGACTTGTAAGGTCTCCCTCACATTTTTATTAACCATGAAGTCTCATCTACATAAGCAGCTTCAGCCTCTGTGATGCCTAACAACTTCCTTCTAGAGAAAAATCCTGTAGAATAGGTACATAAAATAACAGCAAACCTAGATGAAGGTAACCAAACCAGGATGGGTGTGAGGAGATTGTGAAACTGTCCTGACAGCTGCCATATACAGAAGAATTGCCTTCTTTCTCTCTTTTTTTTTTTTCCTGGCTTCCAGTTGTGTCCAAGTAACATTTCTGAGTAAGTTAAAGTTGTCATGGAATACAAATAACCCAGGGATCCAGCAAATCAAAAATTGTCAGTTAATAGGCAAAAAAGTTTACTAATGATTAAAGCTATGACTTCTGTTCAGCTTATAATTCATTAAACAACAAAAACATTGAGTGCCCACTCTATGACAAAGAATCAGAAAAAATACAAACAGACTGTCTGCCCTCTAGGAGCAATAATGATCCTTACATTTGTATTTTCTTGCAGCTGCTGAGAGGTCAATAGAGTATGTACCTGAGGGTCACATTACTTGATCTTTTGCCTAAAGCCACTTGCTTGCCAAAAGACAGCACCAAGACTAGAGACCAACTCCCTTGTCCCCCAATCCGGTGATTGTTTCATTCTAACTCATTGTTTCCTTTTCTGGTTTCCAATATGTTGTTTGTGATGTCAGTCATCGCAACTTCAAGAAGTAGGCAGCACGTGTGTAATTCAGCTCCAGTTGCCCCTGTAGTTCTTAAGAGGAGTGAGGTAGAGTACAAAGACTCCTTTTACAGATGGCAGAGGTGACTTTGCTCAATGTCAGAAAGGTGATATATGGCCAAGACAGAACTAATAGTACCATTCATTGAACATCTACTATAGGCCAAAGGCAATTTTTTTGTACTTTTCACAACTACCTTGCAAAGTAGGTATTACTAAACACCCCCATCTTACAATATTAGTAATATTTGCCATTTGTCTAATGCCTAAGACAAGCCAGCTTTTCTATGCTTTATATATCTTTAAATGATTTTTATGACAATCTTACAAGATAGATATGAACTGTTCCATTTTTATAGTAAGCAAGCTGAGACTCAAAGAAGCTATGAAATGTACAGTCTCACAGGTAGGCTATGACAGAACAAGGAGTGGAACTGAGATCTGACGGAGTCAGAAGCCTTTTATTTTACATTACCTATTTCTTACGACTCTTTCTAGACTTGGGTCATCTTTCTCCCAGTTCATGCTCTTTCTTCAGCACACCACTGTCTCGGGAGATACAAGTAAGCACTGTGCAGCCAGGTAATGACAAGACACTGGCTTGTAGGATGGTGAAAATGAGGCTAAAATAAAGTTGGTCCCCAGTTCTGCCTATTCTCTCCACAGTGTTCTGGGAGTGCTGACTACATGTAGAATGTGTATTTTTACTCAAAATCAGCATGTTTTGTCCCTATAGGGCATATTTCCTCCATCTTCCTTTGTCCTCCTTGCTAAGCCTCAAATTAAGTCTTTTTATGCCATGGAACAATCAAATAACATTTGTGGACCTGCAAATATGAGTCTCAGTGCTGTTTCATCCATATTGTACAAGGAACCAGCAGAACTTGTGCTCTGCCTGAGGGGGGCCTCTCAAGATGCAAAAAAAGATGCCCATGTCACAGATGCCATCGTCAGCTTCTCAGAAGTGTGGCCTCTGGGCCCATGTACACAGCAGACATTGGCCATGATAAGGGTGAAGGGATGAATTCTCTTACCCATGGTCATTCACAGGAGGGAGAAGGAAAGTTTGGCTCCCCTCTCCCCTGTTTCTTCCCTCAGGCACAAACATACAACTAGATCTTGGGTGAAGCATTTGGGTAGGAGGGTAGAGCATGTAGAGGGGGTGGCAGATGGATTACTTCAAATCATATTTATTATTGTACATGTAGAAAGCAAAGCCAGTGAAGAAAATTCCCTTGAAAACTATGAATCATGTCTTGGACAATGGGAAGTTCTCAGTTCAGCTACAGACTGTGGGGATCTTGACACTTGCCAGAGTTGGAACCTTTGGCCCATTGGGACTTGCAGAATGGGTGTTTGGAAACAGGCTCCAGTTGATTACAGTCCCATCATCCAGCAAGCACATAGTGCTCCAGAGGTGGCAGCTCATTTGCAGCGCTGCAAATCAGGCCTCAATTCACAGGCTCAATCACAGTTTCCACTTGAGGTAATTATGCTTCATGCCTTGGTCATGGCAGCAATTGATGCTATTCCTCAAATTGTGCAGCCAGCAGAGATGGCAACAATTACCTCCTGGCAGAAACACATTGTACAGATTCAGGAGGTTAGGTATTTTGAAAAGTGTCCTAATCAAGCCCTTTTGAAAGTCATGACTACATGACCTTGAACAGGAATGGCAAACTCTGAAAACTGAAGATATAGGAAATAGTTTAATAGGTAGTTGGAGGAGGTGTTCCCTACAATCCACCCCCATACCCCACCCTACCAACTGATTTCAGTCCAGTTTCTCAGCCTGCCACAACCACAAACGATAGCAGCCCACATTTTTTTAAACCTTATGTGCCAGGTATGGTGCTAAGTAAAACTGCATTGTCTTGGGCACCCACACAACAGCCCTATGGGGCAGGTTCTACACTGGCCCAAGTTAAGGTACTATACGGAAACCACAAGGAAAGAAAATTTCCTTATGGTTCTTCAATGGACAAGTTAAATGACTTGCCCAAGCTCATGACACTGCTAGTGAGTGGCAGAACTTGAACCTACATCTTCTGGGTTCTGGCTGGTATTCCACCCTGCCAGTCTTCAAGGAATTCCTAGGAGCCAGCAAACTCCCCCTGGAACAATGGGGCTAAGAGGGAAGGAAAGGACACCTCTCACTGAGCTCATTTGTACCACAGCCTAGAATATCTAGGGTGGAGGCAGTGTTGAGGAATAGGGGCAAGTTGGCTTCTTTGGCTGTGGGAAATGGGCCTTTTGTTACAAGAAGGGACCATTGTAATGAATTGGGATAAGAACCCATTTTGGGGGGATGACACTCCTCAGGTATCTCCCAGTCCTGTTGCTGCAGCTCTGTGGTCCCTGTGCTTGGGGAATCGTGCTGGGGAAACAGCAGCTTCAGCCTGAAGAAGCACTCTGGAGTCCTGCCGGCCATAGGGCACTGTGAGGGATAGCCACATTCCCCAGCTAGAGAGGAGACCTGCTGAGATGGAAAGCTCCTGGCCCCTAGCAGACGGATCTGCATTCTAATCCCACTCTGCCGCTGAACAGTAATGTGGCTTCAGCTGAGCTACCTGACCTCACTGACCTTTAGTTTCCTCATTTAAGAAATAGAGGTAATACCACCTACCTCACAGCACTCTGAAGACTGAGTGAGGGAATCACCAGGAACACCTACCACGACATCAGGTACGGGGCGACTATTGTTATTATAAAATGTTATTCACTCATTCAACAAATTATTGAGCATCTTCTATATACCAGACACATACACTAAGTAGCTAGATTAAAGCAGGGAACAAAATCGACAAAGATCCTCACCCTCATGGAGCTTACATACTAGTATAAGGAGACAGGTAATACATAAAGTAAAAAAGTAAAATATAAGGCATGTCGGATGGCGATACATGCCATAGGAAAGGGGAAAGGAGTGCTGTGTGGGGTGGGGATGGAGAGGGCTTGGGGAGGATTTGATGGGAGGAATTTGGGGGTGGATATGAGGAGGTACAATTTTAAATAGCCTGGTCAAGGAAGACTCACTGAGAAGTAACGTTAGGGTCAAAACTGAAGGTGATGAGTGAGCCAAGAAGTTGTCTGGGGGAGGAGCAGTAGGAAGGGCCCAGGGTGGGAAGAGGCCAGCCATTTTCTGAGAAATAGCTCCTGCAAGCAGAGGGAGAGGGGAGAGAGGGGCGAGGATAAGGAGGCGTGGAGCTTGCAGAGCTGGGACATGTACCTAAAATGATAAATAAACACTGATTGGCCCCGACTGTGTGTCAAGGGCTGCTCCCAAGTGTTGCTGCGGGAGTTCAGCAGAGGAAGAATCCACGGTGGCCTTAGGCAGTGCCAAGGCTCCTGCGGGGCCTCGAAGGGAAGGAAAGAGAAAATATTATTTATTCATAGCTTATTTTTTCCCTAACTATAAATGCTTTTAGTGGAAATTTTAGAAAGTTCCATAAAATATGAAGAAGAAAACGAATTATCTAGAATTCTGGCACCCAGGGGCAACCATGTTTAACAGCAAAGTATGTTCCTAAATCTACAATACATCCAGTTTTCTCCTCCTATAACAATGAGTTACAATAATGACACTGAGCCCAACCCCATGCAATATTTCCCTCAGATATTTCTGGGAGCTCCAAATGCGGCATCTCACGTCACAAACCCACCTCTCCGCTGCACTCAACTTGGAGGAGACTCCAGTGGGAGCCTTCCTTGTGGGGTCCCCAGCATCCATGGCTGCTGCCTCTCTCTGCTGCCTCTCAGGTACTGGACAGATGCTGGGTGCTGTGCAGAAGTGGGCACAGCATCCTTCTCCCCAGCTCCATGCCAAGATATGTCACCTGCATCCCAAAGCAGCAGTGCCAAGGCCTCTCCAGCCCTCCTCAGGATGGGTGCTTGTCTCTGCTTGCCATCTCTTGAAAGCCACTCTGCAAACTTCAGCCAAAAATACCCACCTCCACAGGTACCAATCCAGGCTCCATTCCACTACAATTCCTCTTCCCAAACCTTATAGGAAAGAAAAAAAAGAAAGAAAGAAGTCAAGAAGGAAAGAAAGTAAAGAAAAGACTGCCCCAGTCTCCCAAGCATGGCTATTTACATTGTTGAACCAGAACAGTTAACATCTGTATCCAGACTGACAGTGACTACACAGTTTTAGGTTTGTGTTGATTTTCCCAAAACAAAACAAAAATCTATCCCAATGGTGAATTAGTCTCTACATCAAGCAAACTGCTAGTAATTATAGCTCCCTCTTCTCCACTTTCCCCACCTTCTCCTTATTATATTTTCAAAACCTAAGTATGCAACTCGAGCAGGATGATATAGGGTGTGAATGATGGCTACAATTTAGGTGAAAGTTTTGGATGGGGTCAAGTATTCCAGGACAAGGGAAACAACACCAACAAAGACAAGGCAGCAGAAGTGCACGTGGTGTATCCTGGGAAGGATGGGAAACCAGTTAGGCTGGAGGGGAGAGTCTCTGGGGTAGTGGAGAGGGTGCTGAGGACAGAGAACAGCTGGGAGCAGTAGTCCAAAGAGAACAATGAGCCCAGTGGAGCTTTGGGAAGAGGGACTGGCTGGTTGTGAGTGGGGAGGCTGGAAGCAGGGAGGCCAAATGGGAACCTCTGACAATAATGCAGGAGGGAGTAAATGATAGCCTGAACAGGACAGTGATGGCAGCAGGAATGGGGATAAGAAAGGACTGATTGGAGGAATGATTTGAAATGATTTGATAACCCATTATCTATGGAAAAATGAAACAGGGAGATATGAAGTATGACTCAGCAATTTCATGCTGAAGGACTAGAAGAATGCTGTGGTCATTAATTAGAATATCTGGGTCCTAGGGGGAGTGGGTTTGGGGGCAAGGAGATGGATATGGCTTCAGGCACATTGAGTTCCTGTAGAGACATCCAGTGGACACTTAGACATGGAGCAGAGAGGGGACCCTGAGACTGGGGGTATATGCTATGAGTCATCCTCTTAGAGAAGATAGCCAAAGTCATGGGAATCAATGAGCTTTCCTTGGGAGAGGATCTAGATTGAGAAGAGCTGGAACTTGACCCATCTCTCTCCTTGCTCTGTGGGAGAAACCACAAAACCTGGGAGACCCAAGTAGATTACCCAGCAATACAATCCTGCTCTCACAGTTGCTTGTTGGGGGCTGGTCCTGGGTCCATCTTCTAGATCTATTTTTAAGAAGGATCTGGAGGATAAGGAAAGGTCTCAGAAGAGAGTAGCCTGGCCAGAAAGCCATGGAGCTGAGAAAAGAGAAGCTTCACAAGGGGGCGGCTGAGTGTTCTTTGCATACACTAAAAACAGAACTGCAAAAAACATCACACTGCAGCTAGAAGGACTCATGACAGACCTAAGCCAAGGCTTAAACAGACCAACTCATGGATTCAGATTTAGTGGCCTTTCTCTTCTCCCTTTGCTAATGGACCTCTCCTGCTTGGAGCAGTCACCTTTCAGGCAACACCATCAACTTTAATCAGATCTTCGGGATCTGAGGGAGGGAGTTCCTATAGGTTCAGGTCTCCAAATACACACAGACATCCCACCCAGTCCCAAACACAGGACTATCTCCTCCATCTCCATAGGAAACATTATTGGTAACTATCAATATCAGGTGCTTTGCTTGGAGCTTTGCAAGTATTTTTACATTTCAACTCACAATAATTGTGAGAAAAAGAGATTATATTCCCATTTCCTAGGAAAGTTAAGTAATTTGCCCAAGATCACATCATGTCTGGAAAATGAGATGATTCCTAACCTAGATCTGTATGTGTACTCTCGTTATTATTCTTCATTATTCACTTAAAGTATGCCCAGCAGGTTCATCTATATATCCATTACCCTTAGATGCACAAAATCTCCCTGTGGGGGTTTGGAACTATGTACCCCAGAAAAACACATTCTTAAAGTTAATCCATTCCTGTGGGTGTGAACCCCTATTTACAGGGGTACTTTTGATGAGGGTACTTCAGTTAAGGTGTGGCCCAACTGAAGGCCTTATGGGGAAGGTCACAGAGAGAGGGAAAGCAAGAGGAGCAGCCAGAAGCTGAAAGTCAACAGAACTCAGAAGAGAAGAGAGAAGCCAGAGAGGCTGCGGGTGCTTTGCAATACGACAGAAAAGCCAAGGACCAAGAATTGCCAGCAGCCAGTCTTAGAAGCTCACAGTATTCTAGAAGAAAGCATTGCCTTGATGATGCCTCAGTTTTGGACTTCTAACCTCAAAACTATGAGCCAATAAATTCCCATTGTTTAAGCCAACCCATTGCATGGTATTTGCTTTGACAGCTGGGAAATGAAAACACTCCCCATAGAATTGTAAGCTCTGCAAGGACAGGGATCGTCCTTTTGTTTGCTGTCTGGTGCATAGTACAGACTCAGTAATATTTTTTTATTAAGTGAATTGAATGAATACACACACATAAGCACCCATCTATGCACACATCTTCACACACACATACTCACCTACTCTCCCCTCATATACACTTACCTACAATCAAATTCACTGCCTTAAACGAGATTCCCAGTGGGAAGGACCCAGCTCTCAGAGTTGCTCTAACTGGCCTGCTTTTGCAGGGGCTTCACCTCCACCTCATGGGCCCACTGCTGGTCTCCCCAGGCTTCCTCCCAGAGCAGGTGACCAGCCTTCTCTCCAGCCTTAACACAACCCATCTCCTCCTTTCCTTAGATCAGTCTCAACAAAGTTAGAATTTTTCTAAAAGATCTTTATAACAATGAAAGCAGAGAAACACAAATCAAGAAACCACAAGCACTTGAACAGATGAGTTAACTGAGCCCAATCCTTCTCCTAAGCTATCCTCTTGAGCCCGGCTACAACCAGGCTTGGCTCCTGAGGTGATCAGCTCAGGCCTGGGTGAGGATGATCTGCCAGGAGCTTGGATGCCCATTTTGTGGCGGTGGGGGAGGGGGTGAAGCTGGGGGTGGGTAGTTGGCACAGCTCTGCCATCAGGGCATCAGGGGGATTCTCTCTTCCTCCAGATCCTGCTTCCTCCTCTGCTCTTGGGGCATAGACCCTTTTGCCACTCTAGCCTTGAGCTAAGAGCTGTTTGTACCCTCTTTGCCATATCCTGTGCCCTGAGCTTGTAAACCAGGTTAGCCCAACCCAAAGCACTCAGTAGCACAGTGGCAATGCCCTGCTTAGAACCGCCAGCATATCTAGTTCCTTCCCAGAACCCCAAGGCTATGCCTGAGGCAGATCTTGCTCTCCTCCCAGCCTCATCCCAGGCCACCCCTCCATCAATCTCCAGCTGTATTTGCAAAGCAGTTCTGATTGATACACCATGAGTCCAAGAAATAATCCACCCCTTTCCAGCCCTGGTTACTTACTTGCCCCACCTTCACTCACATGTATGTATGGACCCATCCCAAGGATCTATCTACTTAGACACCTCAAACAACTCCAGATCAGACCCGGACCAGTGCATCAGTATCACCAAGACCTCTGGATTAAGTTGTAAATTCCTGAGCCCACCTAAGCCCTGCTGAATGAGAATTTCTGTGGGCAAGGTCCAGAAACCACTATTTTTCACGAGTTGCCCTGGTGATTCTTAGATTCCAAAGTCCAAGAAGCACCACCCAAATATACCAAATTCCATACATGTTTGCATACATACGTAATACCAACACTAGCTAAAGCATTTATTGAGCACTTACTATGTGCTGAGAAGTGTCTTCAAGTATTAACCCATTTAACCCTCTCTACAACACCGTGAGGAAGGTGCTGTTGGTCCCCATTTCACAGCAACTTGCCCAAGTTCACAAAGCCAGCTGGTGGGAAGGTCAGGAATCCAACGCAGGCCATGGGATTTCCCAGGCTGTGTGCAAACATGACACTTTCTTTAGCACACACAGATGTACACCCACATTGACCCCAGTGCCCACCACACACAGGACCCTCTACCCCCTCAGACCTGCTCACAAAATAGAAGAATGTTGGCCAGAGTATTTTTGAAGGCTTCTAGTTTCTGCCTCACTCCACGTCTGGCATATACAGATCTGAGCTGAGACAGCCAACAGCGACAACCAGCAGGGGCAGGGAGTTGGCGAGCTGTGGCTCCAGCACTTTGGCAGTGCCCACAGGCCCTGAGGCTCGGCCCTGCCTGCGGTAGCAATCATGCCTGCTGCAGGCTGCAACTGCCAGGGGCCTCGAACCCAGCCTCCTGGCCCCCACTGCCCAGCGTATGCTGGCTCCCTGAGACCTGAGCCCCCTGACAGGGCCCTCCTGGAACGCTGCAGCCAGAGAGCAGATGTGCTCACAGCTCTCTCTAAAAACTAGTCTTCTTAGGAATCCTGCCACGGGGGAAAGAGAGGCGGGGGAGCAGGGGGTGGGGGAGGTGGGGGTGGCGCAGAGGGTTTGGAAAAACAACCAAAATACCATAACACAGAAAAGTGAGCCAAATAAAAAGCAGCAACAGTGTGTCTGGAAGGAATAAACTGAGGAGGAAAGGCGTGGAGTTTTGCAGCATGGCGCGAGGCTGCCAACTTTGGCAGCCTGGGGCTGGGGGCTGGGCAGGAGCGGCCAACTGGCCACAGGGCTGTCGGGAGCTGTGGCCAGAAGCTGGGGTATGGAAAGAGCAGAGTCTAGGCCAACTCAGGGACACGAGGAATGGATCTTACTTACCCGGCAGCATCCTCCTTCCCAGGGCTCCAGGTACTGTGCTCCGCAGCCTCCAGGCATCCCCAGAGACGGTGGACTCTCCAAGGAGCTTGTGGAACCCTGCACCCCAAGACCCCATCTAAAGGGTCCTTCTCACTATTCTCTATCTGAACAGTCTGCTTGGGACTATGGAAAGAGCCAGAATTATGCTCAGAAGATGGCTGGGAATCTCTTACAGTGGGAGAGAGGTAGGAAAGATTTATTCTGGGGCAACAGGGTACAGAGTCAAAACACCCAGGTTGAGGCCCAACTCCTGGGGATGGGCAATTAACCTTTGACAAGTCAGTTATTCTCACTGAACCCAAATCTCCTCACTGCAAAGTGGGCAAAGTCAAGCTTTCCCAGTGCACCTCAGGGTCAAACAAGACTGATAATGGATGTAAAAATGCTTTTGTAAGCTGTAACTGACATCTCCTCCCACTTGCTATGCTAACATCATGTGCCAGGTACAGAACAGAGAATTTTCACATACTATTGCATGTATTTCTGTGAGGCAGGTACTATTACTTCCATCTTACAGATGAGGAAAATAAGGCTTGGGGAAGTTAAGAGATTTCTGAAAATTGGCAGATACTGTTGCTAAACAGATACTGTTGCTAAACCAGGTCTGTCTGACTGCGGGAGCTCATGTCCCCTCCCTCTGCTAGCCACATTGCTACAAGGTAAAGAATTCCTGTACTGCAGCCCAGTGGGCAGGGATAGGCAGTGTCACGTTTGTTGAGCCAAGGGAAGAGGCAATGTCTGGAAGTCCCGGCAGAGGACACTGGCCAGGGATGTCTGGCAGCAGGTGGCAGGGACTCTGGGCTCTGGTCAGTGCAGAAGGTTTGGTGGGGTGAGGTGTGCCCAGACCTGAAGGAACTGAAGCCCCCAGTGCCCCATGCCAGCCTGGAGGTTGGCACACAAGGGCAGCAAGGGCAGCCCTGGGGGTCTGAGTCTGCAAAGGGGTTTTCATTCACCAGGAGGGAGATGGCCTGGGGAACAAAGCAGGAAGGAGAGGGCTACCAAGTAGATAAGCAGAACATCAAACTGTTGAGGAACTGGGAACGAGCTGGATTGTTAATCGGGTAGCCAGAGATAAAAAGAGGGCAGACCAGGTCACAGGGATATTCAGGAATAGAATCAGTGGTCATTGCTGAGGCATCCTCTCATATCACCCAAATGCTCCATGAGGCTGAGGGCTTGGGCTTGACACTGGAAGCAAGGCAGGGGCATGTTATGGGATAAGAATATGTTATGGAATAAGGAGCTGAAAAATCCGGTTTGGAAGCCTGCTCACTAGCTCTGTGATCTGGACCACACACTTAACCTCTCTTTGCTCAGAGAGTCAAAGACCAGATGGGAGCCAAATGAAGGATGGTTTCCCTCCAGGTCTGCTCATCAAGCTTGTCTTCCAAGCCTCTGCCCTGTCACCTCCTGTGGCACCTGCTCCTCTGGCAGAGTAAGTGGCCCTTTCCTTGGCTCCTGTAGCCTGCACATGCGTTCCATGTGCCCTCCTCACAGTTCTGAGCACACTTTAGTCAAATGATCAGTTTGTGTGTCCGTTGCCTGTCAGGACTGTGGGCTCCTCCAGGGCAGGTCCCATCATGGTACCTGAGAGAGGCGCCGGACTGGTAAGTCTTTGAGAAAAGAAGGAATGCCTAAATGTCCAAAAATGCATCAGGAGATGTTTCCTGAAGCAGGTAATAGTTGATCTGGGTCTTAAGGGAATAGGCATATTTGGGTAGTACTTTTTCTTCAAAGAAATTGAAGTTCTTCTTGGCTCCTAATGCTTGGGCTTGACCATATCAGTTCCCAAATGCTGGAAGAATTCTCTCAACAACCTTTATTTGTTCATTATACAAACATTTATTGAGTACATGCTATGGACCTGGCACTGTGATGGGGGTTGTGAAGGAAAAGCCAAGAACACGTGGCTGGAACTCTGAATGGGAAGTAGGTCTGGTGGGTTTGTGCAGGTTGGTGTGAAGTTCCAAAGCATCCCAGAGTGTTTTGGGCAGAGAATAAAAATGTATTTGTGGGGCTCCCCTGAGGAACCGGGGAAAGGGGTGGAGGTGTTGGGCTTCCGCACCTGGGGAATTACTGACATTCGCATGGGCATTGGGGCCTGCCAGGTTGGTGGGCTGGGCTCTTGGTCTTGGGACTTGCTCTTGTGGGGCTTGTTGCTGCAGGGGAGAGGCTGGGCCTGCTTGTGGTTGTGACTGAGAGTCTCCCCCAGGGAACCTCTCTTGTTGCTCAGATGTGGCATCTCTCTTTAGGCCCACTCAACAGGTGGACTTGCTGGCCTCCCCGCTACGTGGGACATGACTCCCAGGTGTGTGGATCTCCTGGCAATGTGGGGCATGGCTCCTGGGGATGGGTCCAGACCTGGCATCATGGGATTGAGGGGACCTTTTTGACCAAGAAGAGGAAGCGAGGTGAAGAAGAGTGGAGTTTTGGTAACCGGGGAATTTCAGGTAGAGTCAAGAGGTCATTCTGGAGGGTATTCTTGTGCACTATATGGATATCCTTTTGTGGTTTTTGATGCATTGGAATGGCTTGGAGCGGGGAGGGGGCTTGGGGCTGTTAAGCTGCAGCCTTTGGTTCTTGGAGATGATTGTGTGGCTATGTAGCTTGCATGGTGTGACTGTGTGATTGTGGTGACCTTTGGCTCATGCTCCCTTTGTCCAGTGTGTGGATGGATGGGTGGAAAAGTGGGAGCAAGGACTGAATGAAGAATGAGGGGGTGGGCTGTGGATAGGTTGCTTTGGGTGTTCCTTTTTGCTTTTGTTTTTATTTTTATTTTTATTTCTTTTTTGGAGTGGTTAAGATGTTCGGGGGGTTGATTGTGGTGATGAATGCACAGCTGTGTGTTGGTGCTGTGCACGATTGATTGTGCACTGTGGATGACTGTATGGTGTGTGAATATGTTTCAATAGAACTGAATTTAAAATAAATTTAACCCATTCATAAACCAAAAAAAAAAAAAAAGAGAGAGAGAGAGAGAGAGAACACACGGCTCCTGTCCTTAAAGGTGTAACTGTGAAGTGGCTGAGAAAAGCACATCAATAATTAAGATCTATGACCATCTAGGGGATTCCATGGGGACAGATGGAGAGAGACACCTAGTTCATCCAGCAGGTGCAAGGGAAGAAGAGGGTTGCCATGTGCAACTGTGTAGGTTGTACACTGCATAAGCCAGGGAGCCCCCTCGAGTTGTGCGCTACCCCAGTCCAGTCCTAACCCAACCCCCAACTCCAGTCCGTCTACCTGGTCCCAGTGGATCTTTCTTCTCCCCTGGGCCAGGCCCCCTCCTCTTGCAAGAGAATTCCTTTGTTCAGTCGTCCATAGAAGGTTTCTTCAGGAAAACTCTCCAGGAGTCCTTGCTGTCCCTTTTTTCCTGCCAGCTCTATAAAGCAAGCTGCCTCTTCCCAGAGAATTACATTTTTGGGAAGTGTGATTCATAGGGAAAGAACTCTTTCCATGGCTTTCTAACCTTTGATGTGACCCCCCCAAAACCTGTGGCTAACACGAAGGGATCTGAATTTCAAAAAGCTCATAAACACAAGAGCTGCACCGCATCAGGCCGTAAAAAGAGGCCTCTGGCTAGCCAGCTCCTACCACCAGCTGAAGGAATGTTCTCCATCCCTACCCTGTACCAACAGCCCTCCCCCTAAACTCTCTACTCTCCCAGCAGCTCCTGCAGAGGTGGAACCTCAGGACCCCACCGGCCGAGAGGAGGCTTGCCAAAGCCCCCCATGCCCCGCCAACCCTCACTGGACCATGACCCCAGAATGCTCCGCCACCCCAATTCTGGCAAGAGGGGCAAGAATTAATGAGCAAGGCAAAGAAAGCCTGGAGAAACAGATGTCTAAAAATTGGCCTCCTTGATGGAAAGAAGAACATCTGGGACCGGAAAGATGCTTGGGAATTGTAGGGACATAGCTGCAGCTTACAGACCTCTCTCAGCCTGAGGTTTCTGGAAGTTTTCCTGTGAAGCAGAACAATATAAGTAAAATCTAATTTTTCCAAGAAAACGACTTTTTTTGGAAACTAATCTATCGGCAACAAATTTAATGAACTAGAAAGTTATGCTTGTTCTCTGCACAGTCTACGTCTTTCTAAAGCAGGATACAGAACAAGCAAGCCAAGGAGGTAACTAATGAGACAATATAAATGAAATACCTCGCACAATGCTGGGCCTTATAGTAGGTACTCAATAAATGGTCGCTGTTATTATAATGCTTTATTTTATTATTTGAGCAATTCCCTGAGAGAGGAGCTGAGCAGAGCAGGGAGAGAAGCTATAAAGTTTCTAGGAACTAGTCCGAGGGCCCACACGCCTGAGGAGGGGCCCTGGGAGACCCCCAAGCTAGAGTTTCATGTCAGGAGGCTGGCTGTGCAGAACATTTGTGCTCCTACCACTCATGCTGACAACAGTACTGCCACACAGCAGCCACAAAGGCAGAGGGACAGGCAGTGGGCAAAACTAAACCAGTGCCTGGCTTCAGGACACTTGTTCTAGGACTTCCCTTAACCCTCCCTGCCCCCATCGCCCCATAGTAATTTTTAAGTAAATGGCTCTTAAAACAAGTTTTTGTAACTGGGGTTGGGCCCAAAACTGTTTCCAGAGGCAGGGAAATGGAGGCTGGGCTGGCTGCCAGCAGCTCTCTCCCAACCCATTGCTCCCATTCTCGGAGGTGGACAAGACTCAGGACAAGATGGGAGAGGGGTTTCTTTCCTGCCACTGCTGACCACTTGGTGGTGGCTGTGTGTGTGTGTTGGGGGGGGGGATACTTTCATGCTCCTTGGAAAGCATTTCCAGAGATTTCTCTTCTCCCAGTAGCCAGGGGTGTAACCAGAAGGGAGACGGCAGCAAGGAGCTTTGTTCTCTTCCCAAAGGGTTGGCGCTGAGTGGTGGAAGGGCTAGGTGACGTCCTGCTGTGGAAGCCAGGACAGCCACAGGGGCAAAGCCAGCTACATCTCCATACCCGGGAAACACCGGCTGTGGCACCCAGGCATCTGCTTTCTCAGCTCGTTAATTTCAAATTCACCACCTCCAGGACAATACCTTCCCTCTCTGTTTTAATCAAATCCTCCCTTTCTTCACTGCAAGGAGAATGGAAAGGACCTCCTTTTGGTGTGTGCAAGGGCTCAAAACAAAGAAAGACGCCCCTGGGAGACTTGCCATGGAGCTCATGTTTTCTAGAATCACCATCTCCAGAAAGGAGGACGGTGATTATAACCCCTGAGAAAGAGTGAGGTTTCTCCCCAGGAAAAACGTGGTTCTCAGGGATTACCTCACTCCTCCCAGAGCCGAGAAGACACAAAGAAGTGGAGCAGTAGGGATGGTTAAGTAAGCCAGAGTAAAGCCACGTGACTTCCCATAGCCAGCCTCTCACACAGGGCCATGAGAGTAAAGCACTAAAAGGGGCCCAATCCCTAAAGTCGAGCCCAGGATCTTCCCCCAGCCCCAAGAGCCTGGCTCAGAACTGGCCATGAAGACAGAAACACCAACACCAGCTGTTGTTTATTGAGTTGGAGCTAGGCATTTAACAACCATTTTCTCTCCTTTCCAGCCCTGTGAGACGGGGGTTATTTTGCCATTTTTCAGATGAGGCTCTTTACTGGATGTAATTTTCCCTGAGGTTGCTCACTTAGTAAGTAACAAAATTGGCCACAATTTAAACCAGGGTCTGATTGGATCCAAAGCTCGTAACCACTGTGCTCCACTGCCTGCTTTGTGTGCAGGCTGGTCCAAAAAGCCAGGACGGGCTGGGCCAGCTTTTGGGTGAAGCCTCCAAACTCGACAGGGAGAAGAGAGAGCCTGAGAGCAGAGGGAAAGCTGTTTGCTCTCAGAAACTATAGTTCTGGACACCTGCCAGGCCTGCACGCACCAGACTGTGAGACCACAGGGCTGTCCTGTTCCTGTGCCCGGCTGGGAGAAGCGTCAAGGTTGGCTAGCAGCAGGGCTTGGCTCAGAACCCGGGGAGGCACCCGGGAGCCCCAGAAGGGGAGACTGCATCTGCTGCGGTGGTCTCCCACTTCCCTTCCTGCTCCCCGCGGGACAGGGGCCTGATGATAGGGACAAAGGACCCTGTTCCTGGAGAGCAGTGGTGGGGAGGGGTACACAGCCCTTCAGTCTTACACTCCCAGAGTGGCTAGGAGACAAAATGCCCGAGTCAATTCCCCTGGGCGGGGCTGGCAGGCTCTCTCAAGGAGGTCCCACTGAAGTTCCCTCCTCTGTTGTCATCTCCTGTGTAAGGGATGGGACAGGGGAAATGTGGCCCTGACTGAGGGAGGGGATGGGGAAATGTCTTATGGTCTTAAGGGGGACCATAAGACCATAAGGAATTTGTACCCCAAAGGAATTTTTCTTTCCATATATTGCTTTATTGTAAAGATGCATATGTAAATTTGGAAAATAAAATAAAAATAATTATCTGTAATTCTATCATCATAGTGCAACCACTGGTAACATTCTCCTTTATTTTGTTCCCTGTTCCCCCATCTCTTATTTAATTTTTATTTTTAAAAATATGTGTAACTATACCATTTCCAGGATATATATCCAGATTTTTCCACCGTTTGACACATCATAATTGTCTTTCCATGTTACTCTGCAGTTTACATGTCCTCCTTTTGAACAGCTGCAGTTTATTCCATCATAAAGGTGGATGGAAAAAGCTTTCACCCCTGATATAAAAATGTTGTATATAAAATCTTACAAAGGTAGATTTTTAAATCACATTTTGTCAAAACTTTAACAAACCACTTATTTTGAAAGAATAAAATTACAGGGACTCAGAACTGGTCCAGAAAATCCAGGCAGCCCTTGATTGTGGCAGATTGGGAGGGGTCCTGCCTGTGGGGGAGGCACAGATAGAGAAGGATTGGGGGAACTGCCATGGGCCAGGAGCCCCCCAAAACAGGCCCTTCATCTTCTTAACCCCTTAACAATGGTTCTCAACATTGTTCCTGGGCCAGAGAGTTGCTAGGAGAGTCTGGCTGTGGGAGACATTGGGTTGGAAGCCAGGGGAAAATGTTATCCTTTCCAGAACCTTGCAGGACTTGTTGGGGGCCTGCCTGGGGGAAGGTAGCCCTGAAAGCCTGGTCCTCTGCTTGGAGTACAGCACAGACCCCAGTCCTCACCCAACCCCAGGCAGGTTCTCCAGCCTATCAGCCTCTCACGGAGGCTCTCGAACAAATGTTGAGGTTTATTCGTTATTTATCCAGAGGCTACTGAATAGCTTAAGTCCTGTTGCAAACTTTAAGAAACTACCACTGTCCCCAGGAATCTCACAGTCTAGTTGTTGAAGAGTTTAAAGCAAAGGCAGTGTAGACTAATGGTAGGTGGCTCTTACTCAGGAGTCAGACTCACCTGGGGTTGATGCTTTCACCAGCCCCTCGACTTACTAGCTGTGACGACTTGAGCAAGCAGATTCCATCAACCTTTCTAAGCCTCCACTTCATCTGCAAAATGGGGCTAATCTAATCTGCCTTGCAGAGCTGCAGTAAGGATGAGAGACAATGTACGCAAAGCACCAGACATTTGGAAACTTTCAGAGACGCTGGTTATAATGAATAGCAGAATGCTAGCAAGACACTACATGCAAGGGAGTCAGAGCATCAAGGAGTGAAGGAGTAGACAGTCTTTTTGGGCAAGAGTTCTCTGCATAGAGAATTACCTGGTGCCATGGATTGAGTTGTGTCCCCCTTCCCCACTACAAAATATATTCAAGTCCTGACCCCCAGGCTTTATTTGTGATCTTATTTGGAAATAGAGGCTTTGAAGATGTGATTAGTTCAGATGAGGCCAAATTGGATTAGGGTGGGCCTTAGTCCGATATGACTGGTGTCCTTATAAGAAGAGGACATTTGGACACAGGCACAGACAGACACCACGGAGAAGGCCACATGGAGAGGGAGGCAGAGAGTGGAGCGATGCAGCTACAAGCCAAGGAACACCAAGGATGGCCAGCAAACAGCAGAAGCCAGAGGAGGCAAGGAAGGACTCCCCCCCACAGCTTCCAGAGGGAGCGTGGCCCCGCCAACACCTTGATTTTGGGCTTCTGGAAACCAGAATTATGAAACAATACATTTCTATTGTCTTAAGCCATCAGTGGTACTTTGCTATGACAGCCTAGGAAACTATGGTGCCTGGGGAGCTTGATACTATGCTGATGGCCAGGCCCCACCCCAAACCAATTAAACCAGAATGGGGCCCAGTGATGGGTTTATACATTTTCAAAGCTCCCCAGGTGATTCTCAGTGCATCCAGAGTTGGGAACCACTGCTCAGAGAGGTGTTTTGTGATGGGATTTGCAAAGGAAAGGGAAGGAAACCAACACACACGGAGTTAATTGGTATACACCAGTTGCTTTCACAACTGTGACCTCATCTAGGACTTCCAACAATCACCTGAAGCAGGTTCTTTTCATCCCATTTGAAACAAATGGAAGCAGAGGTTTGGAAAGGTCACACAGAAAACAGACTGAAAGGGAAACCACAGCACAGCCCACGCACGTTTTACTGCCTGATGTTCTAGAGTGGCCCTGTCCAATACAAGTGAAATGCAAGCCATAAATGGGAGCCACATGTGTAATTCACAATTTTCTAGTAGTCATGTTAAAAATATAAAAAGAAACAGGTGAAATTAATTTTAATAATAAATTTTATTTAGCCCCATATAGCCAAAGTATTATCATTTCAACATGTAATCAATATAAAAGTTATTAATGAGATATTTTACACTACTTTTTTCGCACTATGTCTTCCAAATCCACTGTGTATTTTACACTCACAGTCCATCTCAATTTGGACTGGCCACATTTCAGTTGCTCAATAGCCACATGAGGCTCGTGGCTACTGTATTGGCCTGACAGCACAGCTTTCTTGTAAGGGATGGCTAAAGGGACAGTCCAAAGGCTGGTTGGACTGAAATCCCACTGGGCAGGTAAGAAAAGGAGAGGGGTAAGAGCCATGGGTGGGGGCAGCCGATGGGGGCTGAGGAGTTTCAGGTTTAGCCAAGAGGCAATAGGGAGTAACCACAGGTTCTTGAGTGAGAGTGTCCCAAGACCTGGTGCCTGGGACTGCAACCCAATGGCGGAGGAGTTTGGGAGGCCACCCACAGGCCAGGAATAAAAAGTCCAAGGATGATGAGAGGTTGAAGAAGGAAACCCCAGCAGGCAACCAGCCCCCTAAGTGAGCGGGAATCTTTGGCCCCTGCCATCACCCCAAGGTTGGAGGAGATAGCCCAGCCAGGGGCTGCGAGTGTGAATTTACCTCTTTGGGGAGGTAGTTGCTGGGTGAAGGCTGCTGGGAACCCAGCGGCTGTTTTACGGTTTCTTTGGCACTCCACTCACAGAAGCAGACTTGCACCAGCTCCCTCTCCTCCCTACCCACCCCCACCTCGACTCCTGGAGCCCATAAAGGGTAATGGAGCTGAAGTTAAAATGGTCACATGAAACCCACCTCATTTGAAAGGGCACCTGCTTTAAAGGCCAAATTTCCTGAGCCCAGGTTTATACATTAAGCTACAGAAAGACCTAATTAATTCAGACCCCACTCACTCTGAATTTGGGGTAAATTCTGCCTCAGGCTGGTCTGAAGTCTTTCCTTTTCCACTATCTATGAAGAAATGGTTTGCTAAGCAAATAAATAGTGCAGGCCAGATTACTGAGTTAGGTCTGGCTTACTTAAAACTGTTTTCAAGAACTTTAAAATAATCACTTTAGCAGCCTCATTCCCAGAAAGTTAATGAGCTCATTACAGTTGCTTTTTATCTATTTGTTTAAACATTTCAGTTTTCCAAGCACCTTCATACCCATTATTCGATGTGACCTTTAGGTGGGGGTCCTGTTATTTCTCAGAATCCAGCAATTAACGTAGTGCCTGGCACACAGTAGATAATGTTTGCTGAATGAGTAGAGGTAGGCATGGCAAGTCAGATGAGGCCCATTTTACAGATGAGAAAATTGAGGCTCAGGGAAGTTTTTTTTAACTTATCCTCTTTTTTGTGCCACCAGGGCTTTGGGATGTCCTCAGAGCTGGACCAGCCACATAGCTGGTAAGGGATGAAATCAGGGTTTGAACCAGTGCTTGGTTCGGGAAGTCTCCACTCTACTGTCGTGTTACCAGGACCGCTGCTTGACATGAGCTTATTAGCTGATCTGAGGAACACTCTGTTCTTAGGAATAAAACAAAACAAAAAAAAGCCCAATTTTTCTTTTGTAAATAGCAATTTCCCCAGGTAAGGAATGAATGAGTTCTGGAATTCGTGCCTCTCTGCTACCCAATCAGCCCCAGCCCCCTTCCCCAGGGCATGTGGGAGGCTTCTTGAAGTAGGCCTGCCTGTGACTCGGGTTCCCTACCACGCCTGGCCCTTAGGTGTCAGGCCCAGGTAGGCGAGTTCCCTCCAGGAGGGGGAAGGACTAGAAGAAATGGGGACTGCTCCAAATAGATCTGGATCTGTCCTCTGGGTCTCCCCTTCCTCTAGATGCAGGGGGCAGCCTGTGTCCTCTGGGTCTCCCCTTCTCCTAGAATCAGGGGCCAGCCTGTGTCCTCTGGGTCTCCCCTTCCTCTAGATGCAGGGGGCACCCTGCATCCTCCAAGCCTGTCACGCCCCAACAGCTGAGGGTGGGCGGGGGAGGACAAGGGGAGGAGGACGGTCGCTCTCTCACCGCCTTTGTCCTGGAGGTTCTGCCTACTTGGAACACTGCACAGGGAAAATTCCCTGACCGTGAGATCTGCAGGCTGCAGGGTCCCTGGGGAAGGCCGGGCCTGGGGCTTTTTTGTGCTGCAGCTGGAAAGAAGGGTTAGATTTCAGCGAGCTGGGCCGGGGGAAGGCAAGCTGCCTTCCTGGCAGTGAGGGAGCCAGCTTTGCAAGCCGGTGGTGCCGACAGCTTCCTGTCGAGAGCCCGGGGCCCACGTGACTGCTCCCCACTCAGTGGATTACAGGGTGAAAGGCCCAAGAGGGAAAGAGAGCCAGAGGGGTGCCCAGGCACTTTCTGGCCTGGCTGGGGGAGCAGGAGGCAGAACGGGAGGCCAAATTCTTTTCCTGCTAAATGAACTCTGCTGGCTCCTTGTCACACCATCCGAGGAGCCTCTCCGCCTGGGGAGGGAAGGCAGGGGAAGGGGGGCAGGGGGAGCGGTGAGCCTTAGCATTGACTGGGACCACAGGCTGTTTGTTCAAAGTCCCCTTCCCCCAACCTGGCCACACACATCCCCACTGTTCCTGACGGGGACAGAATGCAGTAGCCACAGACCTGCTTGGTGAGGAGGAGACAGACTCTGGCTGTGACAGGGAAAAACATCGGGTGGCTGGACTGAAGGGCAGTGCTCAGAGCCCTGACCTCCCCTTCTAGACCCTCTAGGCCAAGTTCAGCCCGGGCCAGGCCACTGGGCATCCCACCGAAGCCGTTCTGACTAGACATGGGCCCTGAGGAGATCCTGAACGTCAAGCCTGGTTTAGTAACGCCCTGTTCTGTTCGACAAGTGTTTACTGAGCACTTACTGTTTATGGAAGTGGGCGCAGAGATAATAAATTGGAAACAGGCTTGCCTTAAGGAGATAGATGACATGACAAGATTTATGTATGACAGGGTGCAGCATGCAGGGGAGGGTACCCAGCTCAGTCTTGGGGCTCAGAAAGGGCTTCCTGGAGGTGGTGGCCCCCCAGAGGAGGGAGACACTGGTACTGAGGTGAGATCAGCTCAGAAGGAGGTCTCTGAGGATTCAGTTTAGCTGTGGATTTTGGGGGCCATTTCAAATGCCACCTGTTGTTCAGGTCACCACTCCTTCTCCACCCCTGCCCTGCCACCACCACCCAAGAAATGGCCTAGAACCCCACAGTTCTGTGGGGAGGGGGTGGGCAGTAAGCTGGGGCAGCCTCTGACAGCTTCCCAGCTGGCACAAGCCACCCACTGGTGTTTTCAGGGCAGTGGAGCTCACGGCTCCCTTCCCCAGTCCCCACACTCCTTGTGAAGGATTTGATGGAGGGGAGAGGGAGGGGTCTGCCACCCAGGCCACCAGATGCCAGACCTCCCTCCACCACCCTCCAAAGGAAGACTGACAGCCTGGGGCAAAAGCCCACCCCAGCTGATCTCACAGCACCCCTAGTGTGTGCTGTCAAACACCATCAGGGGCATCAAGCCCTGCCTCCTGCTCTTAGGGGTTTCTGGTGCAGCTCTGTCTGCCCTGTAGGTGATTTTTGTTCCAAGCTCCATCTCTGTTGTTTACATAGCTCACAGTTCCATGGAGTTAGAAAAACAGGCTTTCCTTTCCACTAAAGGTGCGATGAAAAACACCCGGTCTAGGGAGAGGCAGGCAGAAGGCCATGTGTGCTGTCAGGCCCCCAGTTTAGATGGTATTTGATGGGCTCATTAGGTCTCTGGAGGCCTTTTGGTCCGGATCCCAGTTTGTCATACTCTCCCTAGAGTTGGCTCAGCCCCGAGGTCCAGGAGTTCCTGGAAGCAGCCTGGGACCCAGGGTTCTAGCACTCTGCATGAAGGCCTGGGGTGCCATCAAGGGAGGGGGCACACTCAGCAGGTAAACTCACTGCCCTCCCCTACGAGGGACATGACTCCCAGAGGTGTAAATCTTCCTGGCAACATGGGTCATGACTCCTGGGGATGAGTCTGGACCTGACATCGTGGGATTGAGAAAATCTTCTTGACCAAAAGGAGGAAGAGAAATGAAACAGAATAAAGTTTCAGTAGCTGAGAAATCTCAATGGAGTTGAGAGGTCATTCCGGAGCGTATTCTTATGTGTTATATAGATAATCCTTTTTAGTTTTTAGTGTATTGGAATAGCTAGAAGGAAATACCTGAAACTGTTGAACTGCAACCCAGAAGCCTTAATTCTTGATGATGATTATGTAACTATGTAGTTTACACGGTGTGACCATGTGATTGTGATAACCTTGTGGCTCACACTCTTTATCCAGTGTATGACAGATGAGAAGAAAAGCAGGAACAAAAATTAAATGAATAATAAAGGGGGAATGGAGGATGGGACGTTTTGAGTGTTCTTCTTGTATTTTTATTCTAATTTTTTTTTTTGGAATAATGAAAATGTTCCAAAATTTATTGGGGTGATGAATGCACAACTATATGATGGTGCTATGAACAATTGACTGTACACTTTGGATGACTGTAGGGTATGTGAATATGTCTTAATAAAACAGAATTGAAAAAAAAAGAGAGAGAGGGTGATGGGAATGCCACTCCCCAATGCAACCACAAGCTGCCACCTTATCTAACGCACCCAAGGGAAACAAGGGATGCTGACGCCTGGATATGTTAGGCAGGATGGTGGGACAGTGTTGGGGGGATGCAGTGGATCCCATTCACCTTGAGGAGGGTGTCGAAACTCCTCCCTGCTTTTAGCCAGCATGTTCTGCCTCTGGGTATTCTCTCCAGCACCCGTTTTTTCCTCTTTCCTGGCATGGCCTCACTTCTCTTGCCTTAGTTTAAAAACTCTCTAGGTGCAGAGGGCAGAAGTTCAGGATTATTCAGAGTCTCAGTGTGGACCTCCTCAAGAGCCTGGAGCAAGGACGCCCACCCTGCAACACCTCTCACACCTGCTTCTTTCCTGATTGCTTCCTCCTTTCTTTCTACCTCCCCCACAACTCTCTGTCCTGAAGCCCCTGCCCCTCTAGCACATTCTCCCTTTGCATCCCCGAGCTTTCTCCACTCACATGCTGCATGTTGCATGTCGCTATCCATCAGCTAACAAGCTCCGGGGCAGGTTTCTTCATGTCCCTGGGCCTCAGTTTCCTTGCCTATGACATGGCAGATGCAGCAGACAAGGATGGTGGGCCTCTGATCTTGAGAGTCCCTGCAAGGTCTTCCAGCCTAAGACTTGAAGTACCTACTTACTGATGACCCGGTGCCTGGGCAGGTGTTATGGAAAGGAAGACTGCCCAGTACTGTGCACAGCACCCAGGGCTGAAGAGTGAGCCCCTTTACCAACTCAGACCGCAGCAGGTCAGCTAGAGCAGAATGGGGAAACACAAATGGAAAAGGGAGCAGCAAGATGGAATGCAATGAGCCTTCAGTTCTTCCCCTCTTCCCTGGCTAGTCCAAATATTCTTGAGTTTTGAAAAATTCCCAAATGTTTCTGAGCCAAGAATCCCCTAAGGAGTGACTCAGTGTCTGGGGTTACAGAGACTTTGTTACTTCAGCAAAGCATACTACAAGCCATTTAGTGGTTTAATTTAATTATTTATGATAACACTTCGGAGTAAAAACTTCACTTGTCAAAATAAAGGGGACTTTGTGCTGCAGTGACCCAGATTTTATTGTTGCATTACCTAATGCACCGAAGCCTGGTAATCGGCACCAGATCTCTCGGCAACTTGGGCAAATCAGCGCCGAATGAGGAGGACTGAAATGCATTACTGCTTCCTGGGGGAGTTATTTTAAACTATTCTAAGAAAAAGGCATTTTGATTCCATCCTCCCAGTCTAGTTGCATCTCCTCCTTTCCCTCAAATAAACTGGCTTCTAGACAGCTGTTTGCCATTTCCTGAATGCTGGTTGATGGCATTCTGTCCTTCACACACACCATCCTCTCTGCCTATGACGCCTTTCCCACTCCACTAGTCAACTGATCCCTAAACCTGCACAACAAGCTCCAGATGAATTTTAAAAAGAATTCAGATACCTGGGATCCACCTTAAAGGACTCCCAGAGGGCTTCAAAGTCACCGCCTCTGGGAAGCCAGCCCTGATTGCCCTCCCCTGTTAGATGCTTGCTCCTCTGTGGTTCACTAGCACTTCGCTCTTTCCCTGACAGCCTCCACTCCTTGACTGTACGTTCCTGGAGGGCGGGATCTTTATGTTTTACTTATGAACCCTCAACCAAGCAGAAATGTCTGCCAGAGTGGGAGCTTAAGCAAGAGTGGTTGGTATTTTGAGGAAATGACGGAGTCCATGACACCCAGTCCTTCCTCAGTGCTGAGACCCTCTCCTTCCCACCTGCTGCCTCCAGGACCACATTCTTCCTTAGGCAGAAATGGCTTTTTTGGCCAAAAGACCGTTGAGGATGTGAAATTCCTAGCTATGCTGCACAGTAGGGCTTGGGGAGACGTGAATTCACAGCGGGATATATTGCACATGTCCTCTGGCCTCGCCATTCCCAGCAAGCCTGTCAGGTCCAGCTTTGGATACTCACTCCTTTTTAATGGCTCTCCCTAGAGTCCCAAGGCTAACAGGTTCTCTCAGTGCCTGACTGCCTCCCTCAGCCCCCGCCCCTCCATTTTTCACAGCAGTGACAGTGGTAATGACAACCCAGGTGACCCACAGCTGAATCTAGTGACTGATGCTCAAAACAAGGAAGGGAAACTTTCAGGTGAAAGGCGCCATCTATCCATCCATCCATCCCTCCATCCAGTCATTTATTGCTAAATCAGAAGACCTGGTGCTGGGGAAGTCAGGGGTGCATGCTCAGCCACCAATCGCCTGCGACTTTAGGTCTAACGAAAAGGCCCCACTTGAGCTTAAACCTGAAAACTGGGAACAAACTGCCTCACACGCTTATCAGGGCAGGAACTCTCAGTGGCAGGGCCCCTCCCCCCGGGATGGATAAATACCTAACCCTCAAACAGCACAGGTTTGTCTCTCCCCTCAGATGCAAAGTGAAGCGTGTGGAGCTGCTTTCCACTGACCCCAACCTGAGTAATCTGGCTTCTCCAGGAGACCGGCCACAATGGGATCTCTTCCTCTACTCTTTCAGACCTTTTGACTGTGGAAGTAACAAAGTGGCCTTTCACTGAAAGTTTCTGGTGTGACCAAGCCTGTGTTCTCACGATGCATGATGCACAGTGTAGCAACTCGTGCCACCCCTGGTCCTTGCTTTTAGGAGCTTACAATCCAGCTAGGGAGACAGAGAGTAGGTGTAATTCCTGTGCCCTGACCCTGTTCTCCACCCTCAACTATGCCATCCATAATAAGAATAATGCCCCACATTGCCGATGCTTTACAAAACACTTTCTCTGTGAGCTGGGGTGGGGCTTCATCTCCAGGAGAGGAATATTCCTCAGTTTTGTCATCTCTAAAGCTGAGTTGGACCAGATGAGTTCTGAGGTCCCTTCTTGCTCCAACTCAGGTGGGTTTCTTCAGGAGAGACTTCTGGGGGCCCATACTCTGCAAAATGATGGCTTCCAGGTGTTTGTCAGCAACTAGGAACTAGGAATTTTCCAGGAAGACCAAAGGAGCCCAATGAGTCAGAGAGACCTTGGGAACCACCCAAACCAATGGCTCTCAACCCTGGCTGCACATTAGAATCATTGGGGGCTTTTGAGAAAAAAAAGATGACAGTGTCTGGAACCCAAATGAATCAGATCTCTGGGGCTGGGGGCTGGGCATCTGTATTTCTCCAAAGCTCCCCAGATGACTCCCAATACTCAGCCAGAGTTGAGAGCTACTGATCTAACAAAACAGCCTATTCTAAGTTTGAGGGAACTGTGACCCGGAGAGGTGTGACTTAAGTGGCAGAGAACAGATGCCAAACAGCTAATTTCCTATGAAGAAGCCTTGCTCCTTCTCTGCTTCTCTTTGGAGGTTAGCAGTCTCTCCCATCACGCCTCCAAAGACACCCAGGCCATGCTGTCCCTGGAGATACCGCTATGTTCCCACTCTGAGGACCGGACTTAGAGCCGCCTGGCCCCCTGATGTGTCTTTTCCATGTCCAGAAGCAAGAGATGGGGCAGCGGCAGGTGAGGCTAGGCCTCCCCTCCAGAGGCTTTCGCCAGAGTCAACTGCAAATTGTTTGTTTTAAACAAACAGGGCTCGTTGCAGGAAGAGGTTTGTCTGCATGAGGCAGCAGTGCCATTCATCATGGTGGGTCCGGGGCTGGGGGCAAGAAGTCAGCCTTCCAGGGCCCCCAGCCCACCAGGAGGAACTTGGGGGCTGCTCCCTCAGGACCCGCCCAGAGAAGATATCGGGAAAGCGAATGAGCCACCAGACAGCTGCAGCTTGTTAAAGAGAGCGCCCGGGGCCTGTTGTAAACCTGAGACCTTTATATATACATGGCAGTCAGATAAACAGCATCCTCCCTCCCCACTGCCCCAAGGCTGAGCCAGTCCGGTGCAGCCCACCCAGCTCCTCCCCTCCCTCCCAGCCCTTCCCTATCCCTGAGGAATAAAGCTCTCTCCCTCCAAAGCTCCCGCCTTCCTTGACTGAACATATATGAAGATTGGGAGAGATGAGTGCAGCCAGGCTCTCTGAACCTCCTCTCTCTACGTGGAAACAGTCATAGCCTCATCTCAGCCTCTGTTATCCTAGGTCCCTATGGGTTTCAAAAAGTCAGAATGGAGTTCCTGGAGAACCTCTGCAGGACAAATCCCTCCCCCTACCTAGGGCCAGAATTCCCCAAACCACTACGAGACAGCCTGGAACACCCAGCCCCTGCCTTCTGCACTCCTGTTCCTCCAATGCCACCTCAAAGGTCACCACCTCTGGGAATCCTCACCTGACCTCCCTAGGCAGAGTTATTTGCCTGTTTTCTGCTCTGGGCTTTTGAATGTGTGGGAGAGCTTAGGCCCGGGGAAATTAGGAGTCTATGCTCCCTGCCATCCTGAGCTTTTGTTCACCTCTGAATCCCCAGAGGTTTAGCACAGTTCGTGACACCTGGGAAACATCAGTCAATGTGC
The DNA here is from genome assembly GCA_004027775.1 of Bradypus variegatus. Taxonomy (NCBI): domain Eukaryota; kingdom Metazoa; phylum Chordata; class Mammalia; order Pilosa; family Bradypodidae; genus Bradypus; species Bradypus variegatus. The sequence continues at coordinate 40,354 of PVKY010000769.1, forward strand.
CCAGAATAGGTTCCTGTCCTCCATCCACCCCCCTCATTAATGGGCTCACTTATCCATGCATCTAAGTTTTAGTAAAGGTGCCCAGAGCAATGCATGTGGTACGTGGGCTCTCCCCAAGGTGAAGCAAGCTATTGCCTGGGACAAGGGGTGCTGGGAGGGAGGAGCCCAGGTAAGAAGTCACGGGGCTGTTCTCAGGGTAGTGTCTGATAAAGAGGGCATCATTTAGGTCCATTACTAGGGAAGGTACCCTGTCCAAAAGAGGTCCAATTGAGAGTGGGGGAGCAGGAGC